>JAXQQM020081230.1:0-16686 GCA_034641835.2 Pinus albicaulis
AATGTTGGAGTTATCACAGCGGAAATCATTAAACAACTAACACACAGCAAAAAAACCATACACAGGAAACATAGGTTTAACGTGGTTCACCCAACCATTCTGGGCTACGTCCACACAACATAGGCATCGGCAATTTTATTAATCAAACAGGAGATTACAAACTCTCACACCCACACACTCAAAACAATCCGTATGGATACCTGTTTTATAGCAAGGAGAATCTAACTTCCTCATAAATCCTCTCAACTCAAATTTAGGATGCATTAACTCCCTCCCAACAAACTGGAGCTAATCTAGGAACTAATTCCTAATTTTTGTCACCTACTGAGATTTTTGCCTATTTTAATGAAAAACAGAAAATCTCAACAATCTCCACCTTGACAACAATTAGCCTGATGCCCTGTTATTATTATTTTATCTCTTCTGCAAGCCAAGAGAAGTCAAACACCAGCGTAGCTTCTCTAACAAAACTGGTTTCGTGAACATGTCTGCACAGTTTTCCTTTGTATGCACCTTTTCAAGAGAGACTCCCCTTTCAGTAATAACCTGTCTTACAAAATGGTACTTAATTGGAATATGCTTTGATTTACTATGGTAGGCCGGATTCTTAGCCAAATGTATTGCACTTTGACTATCACAAAGTAACCTGATGTTGTCCTGTAACCTACCAAATTCACCAAGCAAACCTTTCAACCAAACTGCCTCTTTGCAAGCATGCGAAGCAGCAATGTATTCTGCTTCAATAGTGGATAAAACAACAATGTTTTGTAGCTTTGACATCCAGCTAATAGCTCCACCTGCAAGAGTAAAGACATAACCTGAAGTTGACCTTCTCTTATCCAAATCACCTGCAAAATCAGAATCAACATATCCGCAAACAAATTCACTACTCTTATTGTAAGTGATACAATAACTACTTGTGCCTCTCAAGTACCGAAGCACCCATTTCACTGCTGACTAGTGTTCTTTACCCAGATTTTCCATGTACCTGCTGACAACCCCAACTGCATGTGAAATATCTGGTCGAGTACAAACCATCGCATACATCAAACATCCTACTACATTAGCATATGGAATTCGAGACATATAATCCTTTTCTTCATCTGTATTAGGACATAAACTCGAAGAAAGCTTAAAATGGGAAGCAAAAGGGACTGAAACAGGCTTCACATTATCCATACCAAACCTCACAAGTATTTTCTCAACATACTTCTGTTGTGATAGCCACAGCTTACCATTACTCCTGTCTCTGAAAATCTCCATGCCCAAAATCTGTCTTGCTGCTCCTAGATCTTTCATATCAAATTTCCTTGCCATCTGAGTCTTCAACCTGTTGATTTCTTCAATTCTTTTGCTTGCTAAAAGCATATCGTCAACATACAACACTAAGATAATGAACATGCCATTACTTAACTGCTTAAAGTAAACACAATGATCATATTCACTTCTTATATATTTTTGACTCAACATGAAAGAATCAAACTTCTTGTACCACTGTCGAGGCAACTGCTTCAGACCATACAATGACTTCTTGAGCCTGCAGACAAATTTCTTATTGCGATGCTGAACAAACCCTTCCGGTTGTTCCATATAAATTTCCTCATCTAAATCTCCATGTAGAAAAGCAGTCTTAACATCTATTTGTTGCAACTCTAAATCAAGCAAAGCAACTAAAGCTAACACAATTCGAATTGAAACTATTTTAACCACTGGTGAAAAAATCTCATGAAAGTCAATACCGGCTTTCTGAGAAAACCCTTTTGCAACCAGTCGCGCTTTGTACCTGTCTTCCATATCATTCACACCCCGTTTCAGCTTGAAAACCCATTTACACCCCACAGTTTTCCTGTCTTTCGGAAGCTCAACCAGATCCCATGTGCCATTCTTACTTAAGGCCATCATTTCTTCCTTCATGGCTGCTTTCCACTTGTCACTTTTCGAACCTTCTATAGCTTCCTGATAGCACAGAGGTTCATCATCGTTAGCTGTCAAAGCAACTGAAGTAACATAATCATCATACCTTCTCGGTGGTCGTTTGATTCTTGTCGACCTCCTTAAGGATGTTTCTGGTTGACTACCATCTGTAGGAACTTCTTGCCGATCAGTATCTGAGACCTGTTCATGATCTAAACCTGAACCCTGTTCATGTTATGATTCTGAACCCTGTTCATGACAAGTATCTGAACTATGGTCATCATGACTATCATTAGAAGTGCTGTCAAACTGAATGTGCTGAAAATCAGATACATCATCCTGTTTCAATCTACTATCTACATCTAACTGTACAAGAGAGGATTCATTAAACTTTACATCTCTGTTGATGATGATTTTGCGGGTAGTAGTTTCCCACAATCTATATCCCTTTGTTCCAACACCATACCCAACAAAGACATACCTTTTAGACTTTGGATCTAACTTAGTTCGCTGATGTTTAGGCACTAGAGCATATGCATCACATCCAAACACTCTGAGTTTAGAATAGTCGCAAGGGTGTCCTTTCCATACCTCTTGCGGAATCTTGCAGTCTATGGCCGTCGATGGAGATCGGTTTATCACATAACAAGCTGTTGCCACCGCTTCCGTCCACAACTCCTTCTGCAAACCGGCGTTACTCAGCATACTCCTTGCTCTCTCTAGAAGAGTCATGTTCATGCGTTCAGCAACTCCATTTTGTTGAGGAGTATAAACCGTGGTCTTATGTCTCTCGATCCCTGCATCCTTGCAATAGCTTTCAAACTCCTTGGAAGTAAACTCACCACCATTGTCAGTTCTTAAACACTTTATTGTTCTACCAGTGCTGTTTTCTACCAATGCTCTAAACTGCTTGAAAACTGAAAAAACATCGGACTTCCTTTTCAACATGTAGACCCACACCTTCCTAGAAAAGTCATCAATGAACGACACAAAATATGACGAGCTAGCATATGACGCTGTAGGAGCTGGACCCCAAACATCTGAATGAATATAATCAAGTATGCCTTTACTAGTATGTTTGCCTGTTTTAAATTTTTGTTTACTTTGTTTTCCAAACAAGCAATGCTTACAGAAATCTAACGTTCTAGACTTCAGATTTGGAAGTAACTTGTGATCAGCCAAAATTTTCAACCCTCTTTCGCTCATATGGCCCAACCTTTGATGCCATAGGCGAATGGAACTACTGTCATGTTCAGACACCGTAGACACATGAACTGACCCTGTTCTTCCTTCTAACTGAAACAGATTTCCTACTTTCTTAGCTTTCATTACTAGTAAAACACCTTTATAGATTTTCATAACTCCACCTTGAATTACAGTTTTATATCCATTTGTGTCAAGTGCTCCCAGTGAAATTAGATTTTTTCTTAAGTCTGGAACATGTCTCACATCTGTTAACAATTTAGTTGTGCCATCAAACATTTGCAGTTGTATACTTCCTATTCCCACAATATTAGATGTGACATCATTACCCATGTACACGACTCCATCATTAACTGATCTATATGTCTTAAACCATTCTCTATGAATACACATGTGGTTTGATGCACCGAAATCTAACAACCAATGTTGATCATGATTTGACATATTAACAGACAACACTTCGTCGCTCATACCTGAACCAGATGCCGAACATGTATCTGTCGCATTTGCCTCCTTCTTCTCTGTCGAAGAGTCTCCTTTCTTCTCTGTTTGCTGTCTCTTCCAGCAGTCTTTCTTCAAGTGCCCCGATTTTCCACAAAACCAGCACTTTACTTTGCTCTTCTTCCCTTTCGACTTTGAACACGAATCGCTACGCTTACCAGAGCGTCTTTCTCTAGAACGACCTCTAGCCATCATTGCCTCTGATGTAGAGGTGTCATCATTCGACCGCTTCCTGGTCTCCTCGGACAACAAAGCTCCAACCACATCGTCAAACTCAAGGATGTCTGCAGTACTAAAGCTTATGGAAGTAACAAAGTGATCCCACGATTCGGGCAGTGAACACAATAGAGTTATTGCCTTATCCTCTGAATCAAATTTTACATCTAGACTTTGTAATTGAACCAATAGAGTATTGAAAACATTCAGATGGTCAGTAATCGAGGTACCTTCCTTCATCCGCAAACCATAAAGCTGTCGCTTCAGGAGAATCTGATTTGTCAAGGATTTCGTCATGTAGAGCTTTTCAAGCTTTATCCACAAGCCTGCGGCGGTCTTCTCTGACACAATGTTGAACAGAACGTCATCCGCCAGACATAACCGAATTGTGCTCAGAGCTTTGTCATCCAACTCATCCCATTCATCCTCCATCAAGGAAGAAGGCTTTTTGCTTTTCCCCAACAACGCTTTTGCCACGCCTTGTTGAACCAGGAGATCATGCATCTTTACCTTCCAGATCTCAAAGTTGTTTTTGCCATTGAACTTCTCAATTTCAAACCGAGCATTTTGAGTTTTTGCCATCTCGTCTTAAAACAATGAATCTCCAAATTTTAAAAAAAGTTAATAAATAAAACACTGCCTATGCCTTTATAACAAGCCTTTCCTTTTTTTTTAATACCGTGTGCAAATGGCAACTTAATATTCAAAACACTTTCTTAAATGCCCTTCACCTTATAACATCATGGCATAAAATAAAATTTTCAAATTAATAAAAAATGCCACCCTTCTTAACTTAACAAAATCGATAAAATGCCACCCTTCAAATCGATTTTAAAATACACATTGAATTATTACAATTCAATGTAAACTCAAATCCCCTTTTAATTTGTATCGATTTTCAATACAATATAAATCGATTGTAGACTTTTATAAACCTTCTTTTATTACCATTCGATTTCTTTTTTCTTATAAAATGCACTTGGCAGATAATAAAAAAAAAAAAAACAGTTCGATGGCATAAAAATTTTAAAACCGTTGGCATATAATTATATTTCAATCAAAAAACGATTTTAATAGAATGGCATACGCACGATGGCATAAACGACATACGTTCGATGGCATAAACGATATTGGTCCAAGCATTTCCCTTGCAGTATGACTGCGTACGCCCATCAACAAAAAAACAGTTCTCTCACACACCAATCCACGCGCCAGTCGGTCCAACAGTGCGCAAGTGAATATCACCAGCAGCACGCACCAGTCAATTCACCTTCACTGCACCAGCTCCGCAAAGGTTTCAACGCTGTTCATTCAGCGCGCAGGTGTCTGTCCCACGCAGCACCAGTAATCAAAACCTCCACGCACAGGTTTGAACAGCAGTGTGGCTCTGCGCAGCACCTCCAGCAATACGCAACCCAACACGCCTTTGCGCTCCACCTCCAGCACGTGCTCCAGCTGCGCCACGCCTCCAACCGCTCCGATACCAATTGTTGGAGTTATCACAGCGGAAATCATTAAACAACTAACACACAGCAAAAAAACCATACACAGGAAACACAGGTTTAACGTGGTTCACCCAACCATTCTGGGCTACGTCCACACAACATAGGCATCGGCAATTTTATTAATCAAACAGGAGATTACAAACTCTCACACCCACACACTCAAAACAATCCGTATGGATACCTGTTTTATAGCAAGGAGAATCTAACTTCCTCATAAATCCTCTCACATCAAATTTACGATGCATTAACTCCCTCCCAATAGCTGAGCTAATCTAGGAACTAATTCCTAATTTTTGTCACCCCTACGAGATTTTTTTGCCTATTTTATTAAGCAGAAAATCTCAACAGAAAAACTCCATTTCTTGAAAGTTTTTGAAAATAATATGCTGTGAAACGAGTCTCGGAGCTTTTCAAAGGCTAGTCGAATCTAGAATTAAAAATGAACCCAAAGTTCAAGTTACTGATGTCCAACCCCTTCATGTAGGACCAGCTCTGACAAGATTGCTCGTATTCTAAAGACAAATAAGGTCTTTGCCACCTTGAGCCGCTTAACACCATTAAAAGCTCCCATGGAGGTATATCGAAGACCTAGTGGACCCTAAAAACATGAAGGTTTTACTTAATCCCTTGCTCACGTAGGACACCTAAATTGGGGAGATTGATCGCTCCATTAATCGAGTATATAATAAAATTAAAAATAATCGGTCTCACTCCTCGACTCTTTCGAACATCTTTGAGATAGCTAAAACTATGTATATATTGAGGATTCCCACATCATTGCTAGATTGGTCACTTCCATCTTGGGAATTTGAGAGGAGTCGTCGAGATTAAGAAGAAGGTGAATAACACCATGAAGTGATGGTTGGAAATTAAGTAACGGTTGGATTCTCACCCATTTGCTACCGTCAACTTTAGTTTTTTCCCTCCTTTTTTTTAAATTATTATCTATCTATCCAATAAAACATAATTCATAAATATATTTATGATTCTAAACTAAGTTAGTATTAGCAAAAACATATATTATATAAAATATGCTTTAATTTAATAATTTTGTATATCTAAATACACACATAATTCATATATATATATATATATGAAATATAGAATATATTATAAACGTAAGAAAGCTATAAATATTAGATATGTTGTTTTTAATAATATTCATTTCCTTTTATAATATACATTTATTTCATGAACCTCGACATAATATTTAATTTTATGATTAGTTACGATGTCAGTTTGATATGTACTATATTTGCAATATAAAGAGCTGGTATTCTTATTTATTAATATATTTTAGTAAATATTGAATATGAACCTTGACATAATATTTAAGTTTGTGATTAGTTACGAGTCCCGGTTTTGATATGTACTATATTTTGCAATAAAATAGCTAGTATTCTTAATTTATTAATATATTTTAGTAAATATTGAATATTAATAGTTAGTTATATTTTATAAAATATTATAAATATTATATTATTATTTACTAAGTCAATAATGTAATATTAACTCTTTCTAATTTAACGATTATATATTAATTAGAAATTTATTAATTTAATAAATATAAAGTATTTTTAACTATTTTTATTATTTAATTTGAAAAGGTATATTATATGTTTTTTTCTATTATTTAGAAATTTTTGAAAGTCAAATTTTTTATCACGATGATGAACTACATTAATAGTTGATTTAAAATGTCTATAAAAGAATTATTGATATGATTAATTTGAAAGACTTATATCGAAACATTATGAATCACAAAAGATTGAACTCAAAATTAATAAATTATCAGAAAACGAAATATATAATATATTATAAAAAATATTATAAATAATATATTTTATTATTTTATCTAATAATTAATTTTTAAAATAATAAATAATTTTCTAAAAAATAAACATATTATAAGTGAAAATAAAATTTAAATTAAAAAAATAAAAAAAATCCCAAAACTTTCTAAAATATACCTAAACATATTGACATATTTATATTTATATTTTTAATAAAAACTTATAAAAAACATCATATTTATTTACCACCCCGGATCTATTTAAATTATGAATCTGTTAAGTATAAGAAATAAAATCTCTTAAGATGGTAACATATTTGATACAAACTTGAGGAGATAAATTTGCATCTCGAGAGATTTGAAATACCTCTCACCATTTGATGAATCAAGTTAAGATGGATATAGGCTAGTTTGGTGTTTATATATATATATTGATGCGGGGAGCATTAAGTTAGGTAAGCAATGTGACAAGCTAGTCATGTTGTGGCTTAAGGAAGAGGACTAGCGGTCTAAATAATTTTAAGGCTTTAGTTTTTAAAGTATTTTGTTTAAAGTTAATTTGGGCTAACATAGCCATTGTAATATGTAGGTTAAAAGAATAATTAGATTAGGGTTAGTTAGGCATTTAGTTGAATAAACTGTTTTGAAACTGAATAACAGTTTCTCAACCATATGGGGATTTTGGGAAAGGCATAAAACAAAACCAAATCCACCATTGTGGGGTTCTACCATCGATAGAGAGAAAGAGAGAATGAGAGAGAAATAGGTGTGAGAGAGGGTTGAACAGAGAGTAGGAACAAATGTAAAAACCAGCCATCCCAAGGCTTGGTTTGGTGCATTTTCATTTATAAATTAATTCCAAGTGTTTTGGATTTTGATCGAGCTCTCTGTTTTAACCTGTTTGTTTGATTTCCTTGTCGAAATCAAGTATTGCATTTATGCGTTATTGTATACGCACATTGTTTCTGTTAATGAATATACAGACTGAGCGAGTAGACAAAGTTTCTGTGAACTTCGTGTAGACAAAGTTATGGCAGGGACTGAGGGATGAGAGATGAAGAAAAATCTTAGGAGGGATCCATGTGTCTACAGGCTTAGTAAAGCTCAGGAGAGATAGCATTGAAGAATTCCGAACAAAATCGGAAGGATAGCGTAGGAGTATCGTGGAGGAATTAGTAATGCAGAGTGGCAACATCTAAAAGAAGAGAAATCGAACGAAGAACACAATACTTAGAAGAATTCCTAAGGAGGAATCAACAGTGAGGATTGAATCGCAGAGTCAAAGGTTTAAGGATTGATGTCGGAAATTAGAGTGGGAAAAAGAGGCAAGAAGAACTGAGAAGGTGGAGTAGATGATTGCGATTAAATCACAAACCCGGAGATAAAAGATGGACGGTCACAATGACTTCGCGGACTAGACAGTATAAGATGCAATGAGTTGGCGGAGATCGGACTTGCAGGCTTGATGAGGACCGCTGATATGAAAATTATCAACAATGATAGAAGCACGTCGCAACCGTAAGTTGTCGCACATCACAGAGAATAGAATACAAAGTTAAGATTTCACAAGTTAAAGATTTTAACTTGCGATGCGAAGTGGCACGGAGAATAATTTGTGCGGACCATCGGATCTTGCAGAAGCCAACGATGGAGATTGAAAGTGGTGACCGCAAATAAAAAATCTTAGGGGTTAGCACTAAGGGCCAACGTGAGGTAAGTTAAGAGTTTTGCGATGCGAAGCGGAAGGCATGTGGCAACACGATGCAACATCGCAAGGCACAAGAAATAAAACTTAACTTGTTAAGTTATATTTTATATTTCGCGAAATGCGATCATAGTTGATTGGTCGGAGTTACAGTGGGACCCTCCGGTAAGGAGGTTCCATGTGTAGGTAACGTATTTTGGGTTATGTGCATTATATTATAAAGAGCGTTGTTTGATCGCTTTGCGTATGTATTTGAATATGATATTTGTATCCGTTGCGTATAAAGTAAGTTATGTGGGTCCTAACCCACTATTCCACAAATTAGTTGTAAAATGTAGTTACAACTGCATCAATTGGTACAGAGCATACAAGATCTGAAAGGCGGTGTGAAGGACTTTGAACAA
Organism: Pinus albicaulis; assembly: GCA_034641835.2. Classification (NCBI taxonomy): domain Eukaryota; kingdom Viridiplantae; phylum Streptophyta; class Pinopsida; order Pinales; family Pinaceae; genus Pinus; species Pinus albicaulis. The sequence goes on from JAXQQM020081230.1 coordinate 9,241, forward strand.
AGCAAAGTTGAGAAATATTGCTTATTGATTCTAATCGAGTGAACCTTAATAGGTAAGACTGTAGACCGAAGGCTTATGAAAAATCATAAGAGCTACAACAACATGGATAAAGTAGTAGCACATAAAATAAGTAGCAACGGGAGTGAAAACATCTCAACAATAATATCACAACCTTTAAGGTCAGTGATGAAGGAAGCTAGCAAGGGTTTTCTTGGAGGAAAAAGAAGTGTGGTCAGAACCTAGTATTTTAGCTGAGGTTGAAATATAAGAGGACAATAGTGTTCTCAAGTGCAGATGAGTTGTGAGGGTGAGCCTAGAAGGAGCATAAAGGAGTGCTCTAGGAGGGTTCTAGATTGAGGACCAGTACTTGCCAAAAGACCAAGCACATAGGAAGTTTGGTGAGGTAAGTTGTAGTAGGAGGAACTGTTACTATAGGGGCTAGTACAACTCATAGAGGATGAAAGAACCCAAGAAGATGACTATTGAAAGTCATAACAGAGGTTCAAGAGGCAACCACAAAGTGAAGAAGGAAGATGCTAAGACAAATGGCATATGGAAGCAAATGACTGATGAAGAATATAAGAGAGAAATATATGAGATGAGAAACCATCTTGATCTATTGATAGAGTTTCTACAGAGGAGTAATGAAGACTAGAGGAGTGGATGGATTATGAGGGAAAAATTGAAATGGAATGGGCTATAGATGAAGAGGGAGCATAGGTTGAATGCTCAAGAAGAAGAAGCATTACTCAGAGCAGCAGATGGAGGGTAGAATGAATATGCATTGATAATAACATGTGATGAGGAAATGGAGTTCCCAGAAGTGATGACCATTGATGGTTATCTGAAAGACTCAAGGAGGAGTCACAATCAAAATAAAAAAGTTAGAAGAGATGCCAGTAAAAGCCTAAGCATGGAAAATCTTGGTGTGGTATCTATGGACAAGCTGATGAAGTTAGTTTGTATAGATGGATTGTTTGTAGTCCATGATGAACAAAGAGGAGTTCATAAAGGAAGGAAGACTATGGCTACTAATAGTCATAGTAAAGGTTCTAAGGGAGATTATGAAAGATCAAGTAAGGATAAACTTGATAGAGAACTAGCTGAGACAAAAGTGCAAATATAAGTGTTGAGAGAATTCATACAAGGGAATATGGAACACCAAAGGTATGATTGGGTTCTTCAGAAGAAAAGAGTCAAGTGGAGTCATTTGCAGAGTAGGCTGAGATCTAACACAAGAATTCAGCTAGAAGAAGAACTCAGAGGAGCTAAGTTACAACATAGGATGTGTGCTTAGGATGAGGTTTACTTATGTGAACCTGAGCAAAGTTCTATTCTTGGTGATAGTAGTAATGAGGATGAAGACATGAGACCAACGGATGGTTTCATGGATCCTTGGAAGGATGAGAACCAACGGAAAGAGCTGATGTTTGAGACAACAAGAGAGGCTATGGATCCTTATGGTTTTGAAACAAATGACTATTGTATGTTTGTAGGTGAAATAGGTAAAGAAAGATAACTTGCTGATGTTTTCATAAAGGATGAAGGGAGAGGAAAAAATCTGAATTCTATTCAGGAAGAAAATGTGACAACTAAGTCTCATGTACATGCACATGCACAGCTAAGTGAAAGAAATTATTTCCAGCCTACTGTGAAAGCTAAAAACAAGGAGGACTTGGCTTATCATGATGACTAAGAACAGAAAGAGGCAAAATATGATATCAAGCATTCATATGTTATGCTTGAGAAAGCTGAAAATAATACTAGTGAAGACTTTTTGAGTCCTGAAAGAGACTTAGAACAGAAAGAAAAATATTTGGTGATTGAGTCATCAAATAAGACCATTGGGTCTTGTGAGTTTAATGCTAACAATTTGAATGTGTTTGAAGGTTGTGTAGAAGACAATATACCTCTTGGAATTGTCTCAAGTAAAGTTGAAGTATATCTGGCAAAGCATAATGAAGAAGAAAATTTTCAAGCAAGGTATGATGAAGAGTGTCTTTCTGATGAAGACCAAGTTGAGTTTTTGCAGCAGAAGGAATTAATAAGTTCCTTATTTAATGAAGGGAGTAAATTTAATAGAGATGAAGTAGTAATGCCTCATGAGATGAAACTTGTTCTTGATGAGGACAAAGAGGAATTGGCTTGCTTAAATAGCCAAAGGAATATTGTTGGATGGACATTTAGGACTGTCATAGAAATAGAGAATCGGAATTTTATTCTGATTAAAGATGAAGAAGTAATGTCACAAAGAGGTTTGCTTAGTAACAAGGAAGAAGAAATCCATAAAGATGAAAGTGAGGCAGTTATGTCTCAAGCTAAAGGAAAGTCAGTCCTAGAAGTGGAAAAGACTGAATTGACTATTAAGACTAGTCAAGAAGCAGAAGGAAAACAATGGAGTGTTGTCAAGGAAGAGGAAAAGAGTTACGTTGAAACTATAATACAACATACTAAAGAGGTACTTGAAGGGAATCAAGTAATTAGTGAAGGGCAGAGTTGCTTGCTGAAAGCATTTGAGCAAGAGAAAGATATTGTAGACAAAAAGATGGAACTGTTTCAAACTATAGTTGAAATAGAGATAGATACTATTTTCCAAAACTTAATTGTGTTAACTAGTATACATGAAAGACTGAATAAATATATTACTGCAGTCATAGAATTAGAAGGAAATTTACCTTTTGACAGTAAATTTGCAAACAAGGAAAAGAAGAGGGATGTTGTAGAGGGAGATATCTTCAGAGATATTCAGGAAGTTTGGGTAGTAGCAATGTCCAGAGTAATATTTATAGCAATATCTAGGACATAGTGTAGTAGAATGTGTTGGCAGAGGATTGGAAAGATTGGATTGCAAGAAACCATGAATGAACTATGGGAGTTAATACATATACCTAAGAAGAGTTACAACAAAATGAAGAAATCAGTTCACTGTCGAATTGTTTGGAAAGTGAAGAACATTGAAGGTAGAAGCAGTGGAGCACTAAAATACAAAGTATGGAAGTCTGGAATATTGCAGCTAAAGAATGCTGAAGAAAATGCAGCTTATGGACAACAATTTGAGATCCTGGAAGATTCAAGTAGTGAAGACACATGACCAGGAGGTCATGAATTCTTTTACCTTGGGAGTCTGTTGCAGGAGCATTAAGGTAGAGTCAGCGATGTGACAAGCTGGTCACATGTTGTGGCTTGGGAAGAGGACTAGCAATCCTGATAATTTGAAGACTTTTATTTTAAAGTATTTTGTTTAAATTTAATTTGGGCTAACATAGCTATTTTAATCTGTAGGTTAAAAGAATAGTTAGATTAGGGTTAGTTAGGCATTTAGTTGAATAAACTGTTCTGAACCTGAATAAAAATTTCTCAACCATATGGGGATTTTAGGAAAGGCATAAAAAAAAACCAAATCCACCATTGTGGGGTTCTGCCATCAATAGAGAGAAAGAGAGAATGAGAGGGAAATAGGTGTGAGAGAGGGTTGAACAGAGAGTAGGAACAAATGTAAAAACCAACCATCCCAGGGCTTGGTTCGGTGTATTTTCATTTATAAATTAATTCCAATTGTTTTGGATTTTGATCGGGCTCTCTGTTTTAACCTGTTTATTTTATTTCCTTGTCGAAATCAAGTATTGAATTTATATGTTATTGTATAGGCACATTGTTTTTGTTAATGAATATACAAACCGAGCGAGTAGACAAAGTTTTTATGAACTTCGTATAGAAAAAGTTATGGCAGAGACTGAGGGATGAGAGATGAAGAACAAGCTCAGGAGGAATCCACACATCTACAGGCTGAGTAAAGCTCAGGAGAGATAGCGTTGAAGAATTCTGAACAAAATCGGAAGGATAGTGAAGGAGTATCGTGGAGGAATCAATAATGCAGAGCGATGACATATGAAAGAAGAGCAATCACACAAAGAACATAATACTTAGAATAATTCCTAAGGAGGAATCAGCCGCGAGGATTGAATCGCAGAGTCAAAGGTTTAAGGATTGACAACGTAGATTAGAGCAGGAAAAAGAGGCGAGAAGGGCCGAGAAGGTGGAGCGGATGACTGCGATTAAATCGTAGACCCGAAGATGAAAGATGGATGGTCACGATGACTTCACAGACGAGACAATAAAATATGCAATGAGTTGGCGGAGATCGGACTTGCAGGATTGACAAGGACCGTTGATACGAAAACGATCAATGGTGATAAAAGCACATCGCAACCGTAAGTTGTCACACATCATAGAGAATAGAAGACAAGGTTAAGATTTTGCAAGTTAAAAATTTTAACTTGTGATGCGAAGTGGTAGGGCTAAGAAGTTGCGTGGATCGTCGGATCATGCAGAAGCCAACGGTGGAGATTGAGAGCAGTGACCTTAAATCGAAAATCTTAGGGGTTAGCGCTAAGGGCCGTCGCGAGGTAAGTTAAGAGTTTTGTGATGCGAAGCAGAAGGCACGTGGCAGCACAACGCAACATCGCAAGTTGTAGGAAATAAAACTTAACGTGTTAAGTTATATGTTATATTTCGCGGAATGAGATCACTGTTGATTGGTCAGAGTTATGGTGGGACCCTTCGGTAAGGAGGTTCCGCGTGTAGGTAACGTATTTTGGGTTATGTGCATTATAGTATAAAGAGAATTGTTTGATCGCTTCACATATGTATGTATTTGACTTTGATATTATCCCCCGCTACGTATAAAGGAAGTTATGTGGGTCCTAAACCCAAAAGTCCACGAAGATAAGTTAATTTGCAGTTATGGCTACATCAATTGGTATTAGAGAAACAAGATCTAAGAGGCGGTGTGAAGAAATTTGAACGAAGAAAAGTTGAAAATTTTTGCTCATTGACTCTAATCAAGTGAACCTTAAGAGGTAAGACTGTGGACAGAAGGCTTATGAAAAAGAATAAGAGCTACAACAGCATGGATGAAGTAGTAGCACATAAAATAAGGTAAGAATGTTTTGTTTCAGTTTTATTTTGGATTATGGAATTGACAAGTAAATGCTCACACTGAGAAGAGGAGCATAAGAGTTTAATAGAGGTAGCAGTAGGAGTGAAAACATCTCAACAAGAAATTACAACCTTTAAGGGCAATGATGAAGGAAGCTAGCAAGGGTTTCTAGGAAGAAGAAGAAGTGTGGTCAAAACCTTATATTTCAGCTGAGGTTGAAATATAAGAGGACAATAGTGTTTTCAAGTGCAGATGAGTTGTGAGGGTGAGCCTAGAATGAGCATAGAGGAGTGCTCAAGGAGGGTTCTAGATTGAGGACCCATACTTTCCAAAAGACCAAACACAAATAAATTTTGGTGAGGTAAGTTGTAGTAGGAGGAATTTTTACTGTAGGGGCTAGTGCAATTAATAGAGGGTGAAAGAACCCAAGAAGATGACTATTGAAGGTCATAGTAGAGGTTCAAGAGGCAACCACAAAGTGAAGAAGGAAGATGCCAAGACAAATGGCATATGGAAGCAGATGACTGATGAAGAATATAACAGAGAAATAGCTGAGATGAGAACCCATCTTGATCTATTGATGGAGTTGCTACAGAGGAGTGATGAAGAACATAGGTGTGGATAGATTATGAGGAAGAGGGAGCATAGGTTGAATGCTCAAGAAGAAGAAGAGTCTGCAAGAGATGACTTGGGACTGGAGACAAGTACTACACTTGTTTCAAAGATGAAAGAGGTTTGTTGCAGCTCACAAGGTGGATCAGAATGATTCCACAGAGGGAAGAAGAAGAGATGACCACTGATGGTTATCTGAAAGGTTCACAGAGGAGTCACAATCAAAAGAAAGAAGTCAGCAGAGATGCCAGTAAAATACTAAGCATGGAAAAGCTTGGTGTGGTATCTACAGACAGGTTGATGGAGTCAGCTTGTATAGATGGATTGTTTATAGTCCATGATGAACAAAGAGGAGTTCATAAAGGAAAGAAGACCGTGGTTACTGATAGTCATAGTAAATATTTTAAGGGAGATTATGAAAGATCCAGTAAGAATAAACTTGATAGAGAATTAGCTGAGATTAAAGTTTCATGGATCCTTGGAAGGATGGGAACCAACAAAAAGAGCTGATGTTTGAGACAACAAGAAAGGCTATGGATCCTTATGGTTTTGAAACAAATTATTATTGTATGTTTGCAGGTGAAATAGGTAAAGAAAAAAAATTTGCTGATGTTGTCATAAAGGATGAAGGGAGAGGACAAAATCTGAATTCTGTTCAAGAAGAAAATGAGACAGTTGAGTCTCATATACATGCACATGCACATCTAAGTGAAGGCAATGATTTCCAGCCTACTGTGAAAGCTAAAAACAAGGAGGACTTGGCTTATGATGATGGCCAAGAACAGAGAGAGGCAAAAGATGATATCAAGCATTCATATTTTATGCTTGAGAAAGTTGAAACGAAGACTAGTGAAGACTTTCTGAGTCCTGAAAGAGACTTAGAACAACAAGAGAAATATTTGGTGATTGAGTCATCAAATAATACCAATAGGTCTTGTGATTTTAATGCTGAAAATTTGAATGTGTTTGCAGGTTGTGTATAAGACAATCCATCTCTTGGAATTGTCTCAAGTAACGCTGAAATTTATCTAGCAAAGTATAATGAGGAAGAAAATTGTCAAGCAAGGTATGATGAAGAGTGTCTTTTTGATGAAAACGAAGTTGAGTTGTTGCAACAGAAGGAATTCACAAGTTCCTTATTTAATGAAGGGAGTAACTTTAATGGAGATGAATTAGTAGTGCCTCATGAGATGAAACTTGTTCTTGACGAGGACAAAGAGGAATTGGCTTGCTTAAATTTTTAAAGGAAGATTGTTGGACGAACATTTAGGACTGTCATAGAAATAGAGTATCAGAATTTTATTCTAGTTAAAGATGAAGCAATAGTGTCACAAAGAGGTTTTCTTAGTAACAAGGAAGCAGAAAGCCATAAAGATGAAAGTGAGGCAGTTATGTCTCAAGCTAAAGGAAAGTCAGTCCTAGAAGTGGAAAAGACTGAATTGACTATTAGGACTAGTCAAGGAGCAGAAGGACAACAATGGAATGTTGTCAAGGAAGAGGAAGAGAGTTATGTTGAAACTATAAGGAATCATACTGAAGAGATACTTGAAGGGAATCAAGTAATTAGTGAATGGTTGAGTTGCTTGCTGAAAGAATTTTGTAGACAATAAGATGGGAGCATTTCAAACTGTAGTTGAAACATAGATAGATACTAGTTTCCAAAACTTAATTGTGTTAACAAGTATACAGGAAAGAGTGAATAAATATATCTCTGCAGTCAGAGAATTAGAAGGCAATTTACCTTTTGACAGTAAATTTGCAAACAAGGAAAAGAAGAGGGATGTTGCAGAGGGAGATATCTTCAGAGATATTCAAGAAGCTTGGGTGGTAGCAATGTCCAGAGTAATATTTGCAGCAATATTTGGGACATAGTGTAGTAGAATGTGTTGGAAGAG
>JAXQQM020076008.1:0-135680 GCA_034641835.2 Pinus albicaulis
AATTAATTGTAATTTTTCTCATTGGCCTTGATGCCATCCTGTACAGCTCCATTCTTATTTTAATACCCAAGAGGTGATTTTTGAAATACTTTCATATCTAGTTTTCATATCTGGATTTCACATTTCAAGTTGACAATATAACAGATAAGTTGACAATTTTTTCAAATGCAAATCTAGATAAAAGCATGGCTGTCTTTGTCAATGATTTTTGGAATACCTCTTATCGTCTAAATTATTAAAATATGAGTTCTGATTTGTTGCATTGTTTGTCAAACCACCTTTTTTGTTGCAGTATTTGTAAAAACCAAAGTTTGATAATATAAGTTTATTAATGTCCAGCAAATGATCAAAGGAGTATGTCAATGGGAAGACCAAGGGTTAGCTCAACTGGTTTTTTTTCATGTTGTTGGGCATCTGCCTAGTTCAACCCTCCTGGTTAGGCACACTAGTCTATGACTTTAGCGAACAGGGTTACTAGGGATGCCATCCACAAACATGAGGAAGCATCTCTTGGGTTTCCCCACAAGGTTTTCCTTGGGGAAAATGTTAGGTCAATGGGATTATAAGAGTACATCACTAGCCAAAATACAATGTGGAAGTGTGGAAGTGTGGACTATAAAGATGCTAAAAATCATATCAAAACAGATTTTTAATTGTGCTAGAAGCAGAACAACAAGAGAAGATAAGAAAGTACATGACTCGGAGTGGAGATAAAGTAATTACAAGAAAAAGATAATATGTATGATATCTGAGGACCAAAGGAACTTTAGTTTGAACTAGTCATGGTATGCTAGTGCTGACAGGTGAGGACGAGCAATTAGATCAAGGGGGGTCTCCCTGCTAGAGTCCTCAATGACCGCAAAATTTTTTTTGGACTAGTGGATGATGTCCTTTGGAGTGTGTCTGGGACTGATAGGGCTCTACAGTATGATCCTTGTGGGAAGCCCAAATTTGAGCAAGCTCTCCTAACATCCAGGCATGGAAAAATTCTCCTGATGGATGGTTGGCTGTGTGGATTTGGGGGCACCCAGCTCCAAGGCCTTGTCGAGTTGTCTACTAAATTGTCTTGTTGGTAAAATGGTGTGCACGTGTGGCCTGGAACAACAACTCCATAAGGACCTTGTGAGGTAAGTGACTAGTCCACTCCTTTCCCATATGGGAAGGGGATATTGAGAAATATATGCACAGATCGACAAAATAATTGTATTAGCGCTGAGAACTCTATTATCACAGTGGTTTGTGAAGCTTTCCAATGAATGAACAAAATGTATTTCATTCTGAAAGTACCCTATAATATATTCTACTATCCTATTATCAACTATATAATTTAGTTTAACTAATTATATAAATGGATGCAAATTAATGCTTATTTAGAGTCTTGTTGATCAAAATAATAGTTTATTGCACCTATATTTTATAGTATTATAGTATTTTGGTATTAAAAATAATATCTTCTAAAATTTGGGTTTCGAAAATTGTTGATAACTTCTTGACTGAAGTGCTTGAGTCTCTCCAAGGAGATGCAATGAGTCACAAATCAATCAAAGTAAGGCAGCAAGCTTCACATTAACAAATCAGCCATATCTTCATCTTCTACTAGCTTCTTAACAAGTTGTGGCTATGTTGTCCTTGAGAGCTCGGAGGATATCTTGGCTCTCTTGGATCCATAACTTGGCTCTCGGAGCCCTGCTAACACCAAACATCATGTCCACAAAAGATAAGGAATGATATCCACACAAAGCATAGAAAGGTGACATACCAATAGACATATGATGCGTCGTGTTGTACAAAGACCGCCGCATGCGCCCACTGCCCATGCCCTTCGGCTGTCCAACGCACGAGTTACCAAGTAGTCCTCCACCCACCAGCAATCATCTCTCACCGCCGTCCGTCCGGGGGCAGATAACTAGTGCTTCCGTGTCAACCCGCGTTCACCACGGAAGAGCTCCCCGCTGCATCCGGGCCGCGTAAACTACTGCTCCTCGTTACTAACAATGGTCTTGGGGTAGACCATGCAATCTTGGAAAATCGAAGAACAGCCTCGTGCCCACCCGTCATTGCAGATGTGCTGATGGAAAAAAAAACAAGACAGCTTTCGTCGGGCCGGTCAACGACGACAAAGATGCAGTCCTTGCCCTGCACCATGGGCAACCCTGTGATGAAGTCCATCGATATGCTCTCCCATTTCCCCTTCGGGATGGGAAGAGGCTGCAACAACCCTGCAGGATGGCTCATCTCTCCCTTGTTCCGTTGGCAAACATCGCACTCCCTGACATGCTGGAGTACGTCCTCCTTGAGGCCCTTCCATGAGAACCTCTCCCGAATAGCCCGGTAAGTCTTGGTGAACCCTGATGGCCCGCCAATGGAGAATCGTGTGAAGCCTGGAGTATCTTCTTCTTGAGCTGAGATCCCTCAGTCAAGAAGATCCTGTCCCTGTAATAGATGATCTCATCGACCACCCTGTACCTGTCATCTGCTACCTGCCCATCCAAAACCTCACACGCAAACCTGTCCTTGGAGTACTCTACCAGCAGTCGAGCCCTCCAATCAGCGTCCAAGCTCATAAGCGATAACGTGGCCGGTCTACGAGAAAGGGCATCAGCTACCACGTTATTCTTGCCTTTGACATACTGTATGTCAAAGTCATAGGCTTGGATCTTGCTGATCCACTTCTGCTGTCTCTCCTGCAACTGCTTCTGCTCCAGAAAGTACCTCAGGCTGTTGTGATCAGTCCTCACCCTGAATCTGCTGCCCACTAGATACTGCCGGTATTTGGCTAATGCATGCATGATGGCCAACATCTCCTTGTCGTATATGGGATACAACCTCTCATGTGGAAGGAGCTTCCGGCTCTTAAAAGCTATCGGGTGACCACCCTGCATCAAAACTCCTGCATCAAAACCGCACCAATCCCCTCTCCTGATGCATCACACTCTAGGACAAAGGGCTGTGTAAAATCTGGCAACGCCAACACAGGACAACTGCTCATCACCTCCTTGAGCTTGTAAAAAGCTCACAGCTGTGGTCCGACCAACTCAATGCCCTTTCTCAGCCAAATCCAGAGGGTGCAAAGAAGACGAGAGAAGCCCTTGACGAACTTCCTGTAGTATGTGCAAATACCAATGAATCCCCGAAGCTCTGTCACATTCCGCGGCTCTGGCCAATCCCTGATGGCCCTGATCTTCTGCTTGTGGACTCTCACCCCGTCCACTCCTATAATGTGCCCCAGATACAGCATCTCTGTCAACCCGAACTCACACTTGGAGAGTTTGGCATAGAACTGTTGCTCCTCCAAGATGTGCAAAACTGTCTCAATATGCTGGAGGTGCTCCTCCCAAGTCCTGCTGTATATAAGTATGTCATCAAAGAAAACCAGCACAAACTTCCTCAGATGACCCCTAAAAATGTGGTTCATGCATGACTGGAAGGTAGCAGGTGCATTGGTCAGCCCGAATGGCATGACCAGAAACTCAAAGTGCCCATAGTGACACCTGAAAGCGGTCCTGGGAATGTCCTGTTCCCTCACGCGAATCTGATGGTACTCGGATCTCAAGTCAATCTTTGAGAAGAACCGTGCTCCTCTCAACTCATCCATCAGCTCATCGATCCTGGGGATGGGGTACCTGTTCTTCAGGGTCTTCTTATTCAGAGCCCTGTAGTCAATGCACATGTGCAATGTGCCGTCCTTCTTCTTCACCAGCACTACAGAAGAAGCGAAAGGACTCGTGCTGGGCCGAATGTGACCAAGGGCCAGCAACTCCTGGATAGCCCGCTCTATCTCGTCCCGATAGGCCTTGGGATGCCTATACGGTGTGGTAATCACGGCCTGTATCCCCTGCTCAAGCTCGATCATATGCTCAAACCCCCGATCCGGTGGCTGCCCTGGTGGAATATCCCCGAAAATCACCGCATACCTGTCGAGAATAGACTGTAGCTCAGGATGCACTGCCTGCCCTGTATCCACTGCCTCTGAAGCCCGCAACTCTACCGCCCACTCTATGTCTCCCTTGCGGAAGGTCGCCTCCATCCTGTGTGCCGACACCGTCTGAGGTGGGTATGTGTGCTGTCCCCGTATCTTCTCATGCCTCCTCGTCTTGGGATCATCCCACTCCATCTCCAGGGCCTTCCAATCTGTCGTGACTTTCCCTAGAGTAATAAGCCACTGAACACCCAATATCAGGTTGGTGTCCGGAATGTCCACCACAAAGAAGTGATCTGTCAATGTATAAGTGCCCATCGTCATTGATAACTCCGGAACATATCGAGCACATGCCATGGTCTGATCTCCTGGGACCAAGACGGAAAACCCATCAAAGCCCTCTGTCTGTATGCCTCTCCGCTCAACCATCTGGGCATCAATAAAGTTGTGGGTGGCCCCACTATCAACTAAGACTGAAACCCGCTGCCCGCGCACTATCCCTCGTACGCGCAGCGTCAAGTACTTGGGAACTCCCCGCAATGCGGCTAGAGCTCCCCCAGTGGGTGCAAATGATGCCCCACCTGCTGCGGGTGGTGGAGGTGGTAAGGTACCCTGCGCTGCATAACAATCTCCTGCCTCCACGTCATCCCCTTCATCCTCTTCCCCGCTGCTCTCGGAGAAGACCTCAATGAAATGTGCTTTCCCTGCAGCACACCTGTGTCCCGGTGCCCATGGCTCCTGGCAAGTGAAGCACAACCGCTTCCTCCTCAGCTCTCTCCTGGCCTCATCATCAAACTGCCCTCGTCTAGGATTCGCCTTGGGAGGCGGAGCCCTCGTGTCCTTACCCTTAGGCTGGAAGGCCTGTCTCTGGGGATAAGGTGTCCGAGTCCTGGGTAAGACATCCTGTAAGTCCCGAGTCCTGCTGATGGCATCCTGAAGGGTAGCTGGTCTGGTCGACCGGACTAGGCCACGAAGTGGCTCTGACAATCCCTCCACAAACATGTAAACCATCCGAGCCGCCGACAAATCAGGGACCATCACCGAAATCCTCAAGAAGTCTGAAATGTATGTCTCTGCACTCCCAGTCTGTTTGAGCTTTGTCAGCGCAACAAAGTGCTGCTCCGGATCCCTCCTATCAAAGCGCTCTATCACCCTCCGGGTAAACTCGGCATATGTCGTCACTGCGGAATGTCCGAGTGTCGTCATCCCATGGAACCACCAGTCCTGGGCCTCACCGTCCAGATGTAATGTTGCCACCTTAATGGCCTCTGACTGCGACATCGGGTTAAGCTGGAGATAGATGTCCAGCTTCTCCACCCAAGACTTTGCCGAACTGTTTGATGAGCCATCAAACGTGGGCAAATGAAATCTACTAGCTGCGCGGTGGTCATCACGGTGGTGCCTGTGCCCTCGATGATGATCACGGGGTCTAATGTCATGCTGGACTTGGATAAAGTCTCTGAAGGTGATAGAATCTCGGAATGCCGGTCCGTATGCCTGATACTCTGTAAAAAGGTCACCCATCAGACCCGGATCTATCTCTCGCTGTACTGCTGTCCCTGCGTCCTCTGCCAGGAAGGTAGGCATGGTGGACCGCGTGGGTGCTTGAATATCCCTCTGTGCACCCCTCTGTACTCTTGCCCCTGCGTCCTCTGGCAAGAATGTGGGCATAGTGGATCGCGTGGGTGCATGAGATGCCACAATGGGGATAGCATCATGCACTGGCACGTGGTGAGACATACCCGATCCCTCACCGATCTGGAAAACTCTGGGAGGTTCCCTTTGTCTGATCTCTATGGCCGTGAGTCTCTGTGTCATCTCCTGCATGTGATGGAGGAGCGTATCCCATCTCCTCGAACCCTCCTCGTCTGCCATCGGGTTCCGCTGCTCTGTGTCCCTTGCAGGCTGCTCCTGCTCTGAATCTGTCTCAGGTGGCTCCTGATCAGAATCCCTCTCTCCGAAGGGGAACTCCCACCTACTCTCAATGTCTCTGTGTCTCCTCTGATCAAAGTAGGGATTATCCCCGGGCGTCATAGACTGCTAGCACCACAGGCTGAGCCAGAACTATGCTCTGATACCACTGTAATATCCCCAACGGGAAATAAACAGTAATACACAACAAAACAACAAGCAGCTATATAGAACAAAATGCCGGAACTAGAATATGGAACAAATACACATAAAATACCAGAACGCTAAGCCATTTTATTAATCTGAGAATACATGTATATGGGTACAAGAGATAATCAGAATGAGTGCACCTATCCTTGCTCTAGGCAAGTGGAGACCCTCTCAGAATAAGAAATGGCTGCAATAGAGACTGCGTCCTAGCTGCTGGAGAAAACTGTCGTAGAAAACTGCTGCTGCAATGTGCCGGAACTAGGGGCTGATCCCCACACCGGAATGAGCTGAAAATCGGAAGGCTAGTTGTACTCAACCCTCCGGACAAAACCCAGAAACCGTGAAGCAAGTGCTCCACCTCCGAAAATCCACCAAACAACCCCTCCTCAATGAAAACGCTGTCTCTCCCAGGAACAGCGCAGAAGCTCAAGGAAAACGCTGGGAAAGGGGCCAAAATCCTCCTGCAAAACCTCCAGCTGAAACAACAATCTCCCAAGACTGAAAAAACGCTGAAACCACCACCAAATCACCTCACAACTGCGCTGCACAACAATGACTGCGTCCTCCCTGCTGAAACTGCGTCCTCTCTCCTGAACTGCGCAGTCACTCCAAGGGGCTGCTCCTCTGCAAACGTCCACCCAAAATCTACTGCAAATCACCTACAGAAACTGAAGGAAATACCTTGCTCGAGCAGGCACTCGAAGTCCCCCGGAGCCAAGGGCGAGATCTCCGACTGGAGACACTCAGTTCGCACTAAACAGTGCTGCAGACCGACTAAACAACCGACGTGCTGAAGTAGACAGAAGTCTAGCTCTCAATATCAATAACATATCAATAATGCCAAATGGAGTGAAACCCCACCTTTTATAGTGCTAGCTCCCTCAAAAACCCTAATTGCGTCCTTGACTCCCTCCTTGACCTGCGCAGTTACCTTAGGTGCCTTCGTGAGGCCTCCCCTCATGTGCATGTGGACCCCCAAGGCCTTCCCTTTTAAGTTACAACGTTCATCAACTAGGAAGCACTTTATTTTATTAAGTGAGTTGACCCCCTATTTCTCACTTTATTTATTAATTTAACTAAAGGCGGCAAAACTATACAAAAAATGAAATATTCCAATTAGCAGTGCTAATTAGGATTGTTTCAGGTAAGGTGATGCTGTGGATCGAGCCTCGAACACACATCGCAACTTTTAAAAAGATAAACACTAAGGAAAAGAAAGATTCGTGAAATGCGAAGTGCGATGTTGGCACGTACGCGGTGATGTTGGCACGGACGCGATGTGGTTCCAAGATGAAGTCTAAAGGATTTAAAATCCGGGCTTATGCGGTTATGCAACATTTTATGAAGAAATAAACAAAACGCAACAGAAAAACTCGGGTAAGTTACCCGATGGAGATCAAAGGAGAAGAGGCAGAGTCGAGTAGCGGGTGGTATGATTGAAAATGTTTGAAGCATAGGGGCATAGGCAGAGTCAGGCAGAAAAGCGTATAGCTGCCCTATTGGGAGCATGACAGCTGGGTCAAGTCGGGCATTAAGACGTCGTTACAAAGCTGTGCAACCGCTGCATCATAACCAGAAAGGACACCTTGGCACTTCGGGAGGATGCATCAGCAACATCAAATTCAGCAAAACGAACAATATTTCTAGTTTTAATTTGTTTTCTCAAGTATGATTTCATAAGTAATCTTAACAATTTAGGTAGTCGAATAGTTTCAAAAAGTTCAGGAGTTACAAACCATTCTAATGTATTTAAGTAGATAGAAATAAAGAAAAGGGGTTCTGAGTTTTGGACCTCTAGAGGATTGTTAATTTGGTAATGAATTTTCTAAGAAATAAATGAAATAATATCAAGTTTCATGCAACTGTTGATGTTGATATGTCTTTCCAGTTTCACTCTGTGTTTATTCCTCTTTGAATGAAGTGAAGTAATGTAGAAGCCGGTCTCTTAATTACATATGTGAGTAAGAGTTAATCAACCTTAATTTGTGCTCCTTCACCTCATCTCTTCTTTCTTCACAAAATCTGGATGGAACTATAAAGTAATAGATTCTGTGTTTGCAGCATATTATTTCGAGTTTCCTCTCTCTCCATGAATTCCCTTTGAAACTTAAAAGTGATAGATTATGTTTCTTAGCATATCACTTCAAGTTTCCTTTACAGTTAAAGTTTTCATTTCATTCAGATATCAGCATTTTATGGCATTGTGAAGGCTTTCATTATATCAGATTATTGAGTGTACTAAATAATTAGATTTCAAAGGTGTTAAGCATAATCCATTTGATGTTATAATTATGAAATACATTTACAAAATGTCTTGAGTACTAATTCCTTACCACAACCAAGGGATTGTTTCTTGAGATACAAAATTTTCTCACGCCGTTGCCGAGGACGAAGAAACAAAGTTTAGTTTCCCTGGGTTTTTCACATTATTTCCTCTGGTTGTTCACTGAGGATGAAATATTTGGCTGTGTTTGTTATTTTCAAAATTCTAGCTTTCAAAAGGCCTCACACGAGGTCATAGACCTCACATCAGATAGTCTTTGCTTTGTCGAATCCAGGAAGATTGGTTTCTAAAAAGGCTTAGAAACCCGAAAATCCTTCAATACCTGATCCTGCATTGCCTGCTCTTGGCAGCAGTTCTCATAACCCTTTGTTTGAAGATATTTCCAAAGAAATCCCTTTTTGGGAATAAGATAATCCTTCCACACCCATTTATTTTCAAGAACCTCAGTCAAAAGAACATTATTTCAAGTCTGTTCTTTTACCTCCACTCAAGCTCAACCAAGTATAGTTGTTGGTCCCTCTGCTATTTTCCATCAGCCCACCCCCATATCAGTTTTGCCTCCACCTTCATTCACTTTCACAACAAGTTCATCAAACTCAGCCACCTAAGGAGCAATTAACCAAGCTGTTAATATGGAAACACCAGCTTTCTTAATGGATAGATATGCACCACTAAATCTTCCGCAAACAATGAATGTCATGCCTCAAGAATACCTCAAATTACTTCCTCGTTTCACTGGAGAAGATGAAGTAAATACAGAACAACATTTACCCTTTTTTTTGCATTTTTGCTGAGAATTTAAATGTAGAACCTCTCGATGTTGTGATGAGACTATTTGTGCAGTCTCTAAGTGGAGAGGCTAGGAAATGGTTCAAAGTTTTACCAAATGATTCCATAAATGATTGGGAAGACTTAGAAACTCAATTCACTCAGAGACGGGGAGAGAAGAGAGATCATGGTTACTCATTGAAAGAGTTTAATGCAATGAAAAGAAAGATCAATGAAAACATTTCTGAGTTTGTAAAAAGATTCAACAAATTGTACAATAGTTTACCTATAGAGATGAAGCCCCCTATAGGAGAAAAGGTAGTTTTTGTTGGGGCTTTTGAAGCTAAATTTAGATTTACATTGAGAGATAGAAGAGCCCCTACTCTTGAGCAGATACATACAGATGCTTTAGAGATTGAAGCTAATATGACTGAAGGCGAAAGGGAAAAAACCAGTCCAAGAGAAGGGGAAGGAAAAATAAGAATCATCACAAGATCTAAGAATTGAATATATGACAAAGGTGATAAAAAATTTGACAAATAAGCTAGCTAAGATGGAATTGGAAAATAAAAACTCCCAAAGACAAGTACAACAAAAACGAGGGGGGTTTAACCCTCAATTCAGAAGACATGCCCTGCAAATCTTGCAGAGGGAAATAAGAGATCAAGACCAGGTTCAAGCTCCATTGTATATAGAAGAAGCACTTGGAGAGCCAACAAAATATGACCAAAGGGAGGCCGAGGATCAATTATCTGCTAAGTATGCAATAGAAGAGGATGAAGAGGAAAATTGTGAGGGAGAATATGTTGAAGTTGAAGTTTCTTTTGATTAAGATGAAATTGATGAATACTGTAGGAAATTCATAGATTTCATGCAAGTTGAGTTACATAAAAAGGATGATTTGAGGTCTAGAAATAGATCTAGAGTGCATGATAATGAAGTTGAACAACAAGGTTCCATTCCTCCTCCAATGGTGACTCCAATACAAAAGGACCCTACGAAACAAGTCAGTAATAAGAAACAACTTGTAATTTCACTTAATAGAACAAATGTGCAACAGGGTGAACCTTCTCAGAACAAATCAATTGACACTAATATGTTGGAGAGAGTTGTTTCTGTACCTGAACAAGCAGCAAATTCTAGAAAGAGTGAAGAAGAACCTGAAAAGAACGTAAAGTAAATTCATGCTTTCAATTTGACAAAAGAGTTGGAGAAGGTCAAAATTCAGGTGCCTCTTCTAGAATTAGCCAAAATACCAGCTTACAAGAAAGAAATTTCATAATTTATTAATCTCACACAGGTGGAAGACATAAGTGACACAATGAACTTACAAGAAGAAAATCCGGTGGTCACATTTGGTCCTCATGTAGAAGAAATAGATCCCTCTGTTCCACCCTTCTATATTTCTCTTTTGCTTCATGATTATGCTTTACATAATTGCATGCTAGACTCAGGAGCATCCCATAATCTCATGCCATTGTCTGTTATGAAGGAACTTAACTTGCATATTACCAAACCTTATAGGGATATATATTCATTTAATTCCAAAAGGGTGAAATGTGTTGGGTTAATTAAAGATGTAGTAGTTTCGTTGGCACAAATCCCAACAAAACTTATATTCATGGATGTAGTGGTTACTAACATCCCAACCAGGTTTGGAATGCACCTATCAAGATCTTGGGGAGAAAAGTTGGGAGGTGTACTAAAATTAGATTTCACTTATGCTATCATTCCGGTTTTTAATGGGGAAGAAAGGAGGTTGTACAGGGAAACAAGGTTTGTGAATACTTCCTCCAAGAAAGATGCAGGAAATTCCCCCATTTATAGTCAAGAAACAGAAGACCTTTCTTGTTTCATGCTGCATGAAGATGCTGAATTTGCTGAAGACACAGGGAAGAAACTCTCTTCAACAGTTGTAAATAAAGAGATGCACCTAAGGAAGATTTGGAAGTTCTACTTTGATGGTGCCTACTCCAAGGAGGGCGCAGGTGCTGGATTCTTGTTGATATCACCAGAAGGTAACCTCATGCCTTTCTCTTTTAAACTATAATTAAATTCAACAAACAATGTGGCTGAGTACGAGGCCTTAATCTCAAGCCTTCAAGTTGCTAAACAAATGGGAGTTCAATGTATTTCAATTTTTGGTGACTCTGAATTGATAATAAGGCAGATTAAAAATCATTGTCAAACCAAGCATCCGAGATTGAGATCACATAGGAATGAAGTGTGGGATCTAGTAGAAAACTATTTTGAAGCATTCAATCTTCAGTATATTCTAAGGGAGGAGAATAGATTGGCCGATTCTTTAGCAGTTGCAGCCAGCACCTTCAAACCTCCAATAAATCCAAGGTTAAGGTATGAAATTGAAATTAGGCATAGACCTTCTATCCTTGATAATGTGAAACATTGGCAAGTGTTTGATGATGATGAACAGATAATTCAATTCTTGACCATGATTGGAAACTTTGAAGACACTGAGATAGACCAAGAGGAAGAACAAACAGAGCAGAAAGCAGAAATAAGAAACCTTAAGCAGTCAATAGGTGAACATAAGATAATCGAATTGAAAGATAATGTGCTCCCCAAAGGGTTGGTTCTCCTTAAAAGATTATTCGATGCTAATAATTTTGCTGTTGATTCAAATAAAACACATCAAGAAAAAGAGATGGAAGATTGTAATTTGGGAACTCAGCAGGAACCCAAAATAGTGAAATTGTTCAAAGGTGTTCCCAAAAACTACAAAGAAAGACACATTGATCTTTTTAAGAAATATATGGATGTGTTTGCCTGGTCGTATGAAGACCTGAAAACATATGAAAAAAACATTATTCAACATAAGATTACGTTTAAGGAAGGAATCAAACCACACAGACAAAAGCTCAGATAGATCAATCCATTGTTGTTAGCTCCAATTGAAAAAGAAGTGAAGAAACTATTGCAGGCGAAAATTATAGTCCCTCTCAGATATTCAGACTGGGTTTCTAATCTGGTCCATGTACGAAAGAAGAATGGAGAGATAAGACTGTGTGTAGACTTCAGGAACTTGAACCGAGCATCTCTAAAATATAATTATCCTTTGTCGAAAATGGATTATGTTTTACAGAAGGTGACAGGAGCTCACAGGTTTTCTATGGTTGACGGTTATTCTGGGTATAATCAGGTAGCAGTAGAAAAAGAAGATTAGAAGAAGACTGCTTTCACTATGCCTTGGGGCACCTTCATGTATGCAAGGATGCCATTTGGCCTTATGAACGTAGGTGTAACATTTCAAAGGGCCATGGACATAGCCTTCGTGTGTAACATGTATGTAGTTATATATCTGGATGATGTAATTGTTTTCTCAGGGTCAGATGATGAACACTTGGAGCATTTGCACAAAAAATTTCAAAAGTGCAAAAATTTTGGTCTATCATTAAATCCCAAGAAATCTTTATTTGCCTTAGAAGAAGGTAAATTATTGGGTCACATAGTTTCTAAACAAGGAGTAAAGATTGACCCAACAAGGGTGGAAGCCTTTCAGACTATTCCTTTACCCATAAGCAAGAAGGATATCCAGAGATTCCTGGGAAAAATAAACTTTCTAAGGAGGTTTGTGCCCAATTATGCTAAGATCATGAGAAGTATAACAAACAAGTTGAAGAAAAATGCAAAATTGAAATAGGATAAAGAAGCAAGAGATGTATTTGTTAGAATAAAGGAAGCACTGCAGGAAGCCCCAATTTTGATTAACCCAGACTATCAAAAAGCCTTTCAGGTATTCTCATTTGCATCCCCCACTACTATTGTTGTGTTGTTGCAGAAAAATGAAGACAATAAGGAGCAGCCAGTTGCATTTTTCAGAAAAGTTCTTAGAGTTGTTGGGCTCAAATACAATATTCTGGTGAAACAAGTATATGCTTTGGTCAAAGCACTGAAAGCCTTCAGGACTTATGTGTTGCAGTCCCAAATAACTGCTTATGTTCCTAATTCTGCTGTGAAAGATGTGTTGGTCCAAAGTGGTGTTGAAGGCAAAAGGGGGAAGTGGATAGCAAAAATCCACGAGTATGATTTGGACATCAAACCCACCAAGCTGGTCAAGGGACAGGGGTTAGCGAATTTGTTGACAGAGACAAATTTTCAAGCCTTGGGAAATAATCTGTTGGCACCAGTGGATGGAGCTGTAAATGAAGCTAGTCAAAGCAATTTCAAAACAGCCATTCAATACAAATTTTTCTGCTTTGATTGGTATAAAGATATTGGGCATTACCTGTGTTTATTTTCCTGTCCAACTTCACTGAATAGAACAAAATACAGATCTCTCAAGCTCAAGTCTCAGCCATATGTTATCGTAGAAGCGAAGCTATACTGGAAAGACCCTGCTGGTATTTTGCTATTATGTTTGACCAAAGGAGAATCTATTGAACTCACCAAACATTATCATGAAAGTCTGTGTGGAGGACATTATAGCTAGAAGGCCATTGCTCATAAAATCCTTAAGTCAGGCTTCTATTGGCCAACCCTATTTGCAGATGTTTATAGACTGGTCAAAAGTTGTCAGAAGTGTTAGCTGTTTGCTGAAAAGAAAAAACTTGCTCCATTACTTGTCATCCCAGTATTTATTGGTGAACCTTTCAGGCAATGACGATTGCATTTTATTGGAGAGATCACTCTACCATCAAGTGGACAGTTCAAGTGGATTCTGACTGCCACTAATTACTTTACAAAATGGGTTGAAGCAATACCCACTAAGAAGTTGAATGACCAAGTTGTGATGAAGTTTCTGGAGGAAAACATTTTCAGAAGATTCGAATGTCCAGTCAAAATTGTGACTGATAATGCTCAGGTATTCAACTCTACTTGTTTCATTAATTTCTGTCAAACATATACTGTAATTTTATCACATTCCATAGCGTATCATCCCCAAGGGAATGGATTGGCAGAGTCTTCAAATAAGACATTGGTCAGAATATTGAAGAAAACAATCACCGAGAATCAGAAGGATTGGGATATGAAGTTGAAGTTTTCCCTCTGGGTAGTTCGAGTCACTACCAAGAGGTCTACTGGGAAGTCTCCCTATGAACTGGTTTATGGAACTCAAGCACTATTTCCTACTCAGCTGGCCAAACCAATGATTTCTTTCCTGCAAGAAGCTCAGGAAGAATCGAATGCTCTGGTAAGAAGATTGAACAAAATAATTGAATCAAGTGAAAACAGAAACAAAGTCAGGGATAACTTGATTACTTATCAGGAAAAGATGAAGTCTATATTTGACAGAAAAGCAAAAGAATTTCTCTTTCAAGCAGAAGATCTGGTACTAAGATGGGACACCAGACAAGAAGAAAAGGGGAAGTATGGTAAATTTGACCCTCTCTGGTATGATCCATACAATATCTCTGAGGCAAGGTCAAATAACACATTTATTTTGGAATATCTAAATGGAGAGACAATACAGCTGCCTATGAACGGGCAATATCTTAAGCATTATTTCCATCATTAAAAGTCAGCATTCCACCATTGTAAATACTAGATTGCTCATTGTTCATATGTCACCAAGGAATATTTGACTCCATGCCCAATGGATAAGGCACTAATATGCAGTTCTTAGCGCTTCCGTGGAAAAAAGCACTATCCCCAGGTGGAGCCAAATGTTGTGGCTCATTTGCATTGACCTTTGAAATATTTTTCAAAACACCAAAAAAGCATATATGATAGAAAATGTAAAATTTTCTGTGTCATAGAAGAATTTTGATTTATATATTGGTACATTAACATTACGTGATGAGAGGTGAAGTGGGTCAAGTCGGGCTCATTCATGTGCAGAACCGTTCAAGAGCCAGACCAATGGGCATGTTCAAAACATTGCACGTCGAACAGGGTCGAGTCAGGCTCATTCGCAAGCTCAAGAGGGACCAGCGCGACAAAACACTAGATAATCTTAGGAGGGTTACACCGTCGAGAAAACAAACTAATTTCCCAAAGGCAGAGAAAGGGTGCATTTCCCTTAAACACTTAAGAGTTTTGGAGGAGGCGCAAAGGGAAAAATGGATGGTCGAGATCAAAGCACAGAACTAGAGCAGAGAGATAGACGACAGAGATTAAATAGCAAACCGCAAATTGCAAGTTTCAAAGGATAGGCGCGAGAGGTAAGTGATAAAGTCGCCAAAGTGCGACGTGTGATGTGCGATGCTAGGTGGGACCTGATCGCATAGCACACATCGCAGGTTTTAAAAGATAAGTGTTAAGGAAAAGTTAAAGACGGTGAAATGCGAAGTGCGATGTTGGCACGAATGTGATGTGGTTCCAAGATGAATCTAAAGGATTTCAAGTTCGGGCTTATGCGGTTATGTGCCATTTTATGAAGAAATAGGCAGAACGCGGCAGAAAAACTCAGGTAAGTGACTCGACACAGATCAAAGGAGAAGAGGCAGAGTCGAGTAACAGGTGATATGATTGACAGTGTTTGAAGCATAGGGGCATAGGCATAGTCGAGTAGAAGAGCGTATAGCGGCCCTATTGGGAGCATGACAACTGGGTCAAGTCAGGCACTGAGGCGTCGTTACAGAGTTGTGCAACTGCTGCATCATAACTAGAAATGACACCTCAACACTTCGGGAGGATGCATCAGCAACATCAGATTCAGCAAAACGAACAATATTTCCAGTTTTAATTTGTTTTCTCAAGTATGATTGCATAAGTAATATTAACAGTTTAGGTAGTCGAATAGTTTCAAAAAGTTCAGGAGTTACGAACCACTGTGATGTATTTAAGTAGATAGAAATAAAGAAAAGGGGTTCTGAGTTTTGGACCTCTAGAGGATTGTTAATTTGGTACTAACTTTTCTGAGAAATAAATGAAAGAAGATCAAGTTTCCTGCCGCTGTTGATGTTGATATGTATTTCCAGTTTCGCTCTGTGTTTATTCCCCTTTGAATGAAGTGAAGTAATGTAGCAGCCGGTCTCTTAATTACATCTATGAGTAAGAGTTAAACAACCTTAATTTGCGCTGCTTCACCTCATCTCTTCTTTCTTCACAAAATCCTGATGAAACTTTAAAGTAATAGATTATGTGTTTGCAGCATATTATTTCGAGTTTCCTCTCTCTCCATGACTTTCCTATGAAACTTAGAAGTGATAGATTGTATTTTTCAGCATATCACTTCAAGTTTCCTTTACAATTCTTCTTTTCATTTCATTCGGATATCAGTAGTTTATGGCATTGTGAAGGCTTTCATTATATCAAATTATTGAGTGTATTAAATAATTAGATTGCAAAGGTGTTAAGAAGAGGCTATTTGATATTATATTCGTGACATACATTTACAAAATGTCTTAAGCACTGATTCCTTACCACAGCCAAGGGATTGTTTCTTGAGATACAACAAGATCAATGATAGGATGAGAGGTGATCCTAAAAGCCTATTCACAAGAGAGACTTAGATATATGGCTTGCTTGCTTTGAAAGCAAGGTGAAAGGCTCTCTGGGAAGGGCTTAGGGGAATTATAAGAGTTAGGGTTTGAATATAGAATCATAAGGAAGACAAGTAGGAGCCTTATCTATTTCTTTATTATTGGCATAAAAAATGTGGTTTTCCCTAAAAGGAGAATCAATTACTTCCACCCTCTTTATGCCAGGGAAAATAAAAATTCTCCTTCCTAAGGGTATCGATCCATATGTAATCATAAGTAATGCCCGAGAGGAAGAGAAAACTAATCTCATCCTCATCCTCTTTGTCGGTATCATAAATGGGAGCAAAATCAAATTGAGGCCCAACAATTTTTCAAAAGGAGAGTTATCAGGAGTGATACCCTTGAGAAAGGTAAGGTCAGACTCAACTTTACTTTCCATAGCCTCGTCATCCTCAATACATGTGTTCTCAAAATCATCCCTTTCATCATGTGGACCCAACAAGGACTCATCTTCTTGCCCATAAGCTAGATCCTCAAGGGTATCTTCATCTTGGTTAGTTGACAAGCGGGACAACTCTTCTTCCCTCTTCTCTTGAAGAACAATAGCTAAGGTATTTTTTAGATGATTTTGGTAATATGCTTCTAGGAGGAGAGCATTAGTGGGGTTCTCTTTATACTCACATTTCATCTTATCAAGCTTCACCTCTTCTTCATACAAATGAAAGAATACTTCATTAGAATTACATTCCCTTACTAACCCCCTGCATGACCTACTATATTCATCCATTCTTTCTTGCGTGATTTGGAGGCTCACGGGATCCAACTCTTTGCCATCATCAAAGATGTTCCCCTTCTCATTACCATTGTCTTCTAGTTATATTTTCTCATCATCCTCACTTACATTTGAGCTTTCCTTGATTTCACCCCGACAATCTAGTTGATTACCCTTTGTGGGATTTTGCACCTAGTTATAGTATTTGTCTTTGATCAGGTTATCCAAAATATTCAAAGCAAAGGTTATGCGAGCAAAGTCTAGGAGGTAACTAGGATCCCTCTCATAGGAACACTTCACTATGTTGAGTTGCGCTTGTTGCGACCTATAAAATCTGAGCATGAATTCCATATCCATACCTTCCAATATATTTTGATAAGACTTTGCATATTTATCCACATTCTTTTGCAGATCTTGAATGTCATGGTTATTGAGTTTTGCAATTGTAGGACCAAGGTAAATCTCCCTTTTCTGATATTCCATTTTTTATGATTTTGCATATTAGGATTAAAATGGAGTCGCCAAGGTGAAATGAAATTCCTTGATAGATGCTTGCTTCACCCTACAAGCATTAACTTTAAAGTGCAATGAAGAACTAGGGTTTCGTTCTTCCAATGGAGTCGCCAATAATGATATGTCAATATGTCGTATGGGGAAAAAACACACGTTTCATGTCCTCATAAATGGCGCCAAAAATTTTACCTCTCAAACAAGAAGGGGTTCTAAAAGGGGATCCTCAAAGGGCTACCACTAGGTCAAGGGAAACAATAGAGCAATAGCCCACTATCACCTCAGCTAAAGCTCCCTACTCTTTACGGACTTTCACCGATGGGAGGAGACCCAGTATGATAAGGATCACAAAGATGAATAGATTAAAGATAGGATGAAGGGTGATCCTAAAAACTTATTCACAAGAGAGGCTCAAGATGGTGGCTTGCTTGTCTTGGAGGACAAGAGGGAAGGCTCTCTAGGAAGGGTTGGGGGAGAATTTCAAGGGTTAGGTTTTGAGTATGTGTCTTATAAAGGAGATCCCTAAGTCCTATAATTCTTGTGGAAACTTGGGTTCCATGTGATCTTTGAAGAATTAACCTTGATAGTACATGGGACCACACGGGACCAAGTGGACCCGAGGTTAGGTCAAGGGGATAGGATTTAGAAACCAATGATATACTTGACCTAATAAGGGAGGGGAAAGGGATCAAGGAATGAATTTTAAATGAAAGGAAATGCAAGGATCCCAGTGAGGTTTCTAGCCTAAGGGAAACTAAGGGCAAGAATTAGCCTTCAAGCTAGGGCTTGTGATATTTCAAGATCCCACCGTCGGAATCTAATGAAATTTGTAGGGCTTATTGAGGACATACCAACGCAGTTGTGGACTAGAAATCTAAGTATTTGGATGGCTAGATTATGAGCTAGTTGATGCCCTAGGTGACCTATGTAGGCTAGACCTAGAAAAAGAGGGGAGAAAAAAAAAAGGTTTAAGGTGATCATCTTATGGTGGACCAGTTCCTAATACTTTGGGGAGTATTGGAGTCAAGAGTAATTATGACTATGGATATTGGATTTTCCATGTTAAGGAGGCCTGAAAGAAAACTTCGTTGAGCATTAGGGTAGCAACAAAAGTAGCTTCAAAGACTTTATACTTTGTTTTGTAAATTAGATGGCTTTTCAAGATGAATTTCAATGATGAAACATCCCTAGGAACATTCACTCATTACACATGACCCATACATGAAGCAGCATTGTTCAAAAACAAAATTTCCACAACCTCGCATAAATGGATGCAGTAAATTAACCCTAGAATAGAAAAATCCCAACAAAAGTGTGTGTGACAAAAATTGAAAGAAAGAATAGCATTAAATTGCACTTACATGTATAAGAGTATATCCAACAATTAAAATTTTGCCAATCAAGAAGCTCCAAGATGAGAAAATGATCCAAACATAAAAATTCATTCCATGCTCCAAAAATTTGTCCTCCAAATAGGATAACGATGTTATCTAAAGAGATACAAGTCTCAACCAAGTGATGACACTAAAATGAAATCACATCACTTGTATTTATACACTTCTAATGAGTTTGATTTAGCTAATTAGGTCCCACAATAAAATAATGTACAAGATAACTAACTTTTGGTGACAAGCCCACCAAACTAGCCCAAAATGAAAAGAATAAGCCTCTCAAGAGGTCGAATAATCAATAATACATGTTGTCGTGCCTTAGAGGAGGCATAATGGAGTCCATAGGTGCAATAATGTGAAATAGGACTCCCAAAAGTAGTGGACAAGGGGTTGGCCCCTTTTTCTCCAAGTAATAAATCTGTGGTGCCCCCAAGTGGATGTAGGGGCAGACAAGTGTCCTCATGGGTCTCCAAACAAATCAAAGATGCTTGTAGATTATCTGCAAGGAATCAAATGATGGTAAGAGGGACGCCACATCACCATACAACTCCTTGGTCATCTGCTAAGTGCATAATATAACTGTGGGGCCAAGTTGGGAATGGTGAACCAGGGGCATCTTCCTCTAATAGGTGAACCAAAAGAGATCTTTGAATGAATCTGGGGGTCCATGGAGTGGTACCTACCGCTGTGGAGGCCCATGGCTCTCTACACACACCCTACATGTGCCAATGTAGCCCTCTGGAGGATTAGGACCTCGTATAGGGAGACCAAATCCAAAATCAAGACCATCTGCAATTTTGCAAAAAGATCCAATGCGTCTTCGCACCTTCGAGCATATCAAATCATTAAAGCAACCAAGTAAAAGAGTTTACAAACCATGGAAAACAAGTGGGGTTAACCAGTCACACTATAAAGTGGCCTCTACTTCTAGAGGGGGTGGTATGTCCATGGGATATTCGTCAAATGGTGGTGGCATGTGATAAAATGAAGGTAACAGGTTTACGATGACCAAGAGATTGTTGGTGTTCTCATGACATCCTGTTCGAGTAGCTTTGCCCACTTTTCTGAGAGATCATGTCCTAGTTGGAGCCAGATGTTACCCACCATTTTGTGGGTGATATCCCTAGGGAAAAAAATTTCTCCATGATGGTCCTCAACCGACAACCAGCAGCCCCTTGCAACCACCAACTAGTGCTCTGTGCCATTTCTCCGCCACTCGAGCCAGCCATGTGGTCCCTCACCCATTTGTCATGATCATATGTTTGAAGGTGGGCCTCCCAAACCCAAAGGTATGCCTTATCATTTGGTAATTGAGTATTTTGGTTTACTTATCATGGAAACTCTTGGGCATGGATTAATGGGGGGATTCGGCGGAAAGAGTGGACTAGGTTTGTGCTTTTGTCCCCTAGATCTATTTTCGAATGTTAACCTTAAACATTAGTCTCGTGAGATCTCTTTCACTGGCCTTTGGGGTTTTGGGTTCGTATTACATGGGAAACCCCGTTTTTGGATGCATGGTACCACTCCTTGATTCACATATATCACTCCCCTTCCACTCATTATAGTCCCTTTCATCACTTTCCCACCTGGTTTCACATTCCTCCACTGGGTCCACATAGGATCATGCCACCCCCTCCCCTTGCCCAAATCTTCGGTCAGGCCTGGAAAGATGCCCCAGAGGTTGATGCAGCTAAAAAGAATAGAAAAAGCATAAATGGCCACATTCAACAAGAAATTGTACCAAAAAATGCAGAAGATAGTCGGGACAAACACATTTAACACATGGGAAAAGGCCATTACATGAGCTCTACCCCTTCCATGGCCCTCACCCTAGTTCCTATAGGCCCTAGATGAGCCTTTGTTATCATTCAGGAACCCATGATTGTCCCAAGCCCTGGTGGGCGATAGACTGCCCCCCCTTAAAGGGGGTATCCACTACTATATTTTACACATCATGTTCTCATTCCTTTGAGCCTCGATCAGTTAACCAAAGAAAATCATAAAAGGAAAAAGGCATATGAAGAAGGGTGGAAAAATCAAGGTCGGGGTAACTCATGTACAATGATTGCTCCCTCCAATACATTATTGACCCAAATGCGGGTTTCCATTTATTAGCTACCCTTATACCATGGCATGTGGCCTAGGTTGTTCCCCTTGATCCCCTACTCTATTTCATCATTTTATCACATGCCACCACCATTTGGAGGATGTACCATAGACATACCACCCCCTCTAGAAGTAGAGGCCACTTGATAAGGTGATTGGTTAACCCTTCTTGGAGCTGGGAAACATTAGCACATGTCAAAGCCCACTATGGAAGGGCATGCCATTATGAAGTGCCCACTTGTGTTTCATGGTTTGTAAACCATTTTACTTGGCTGCTTTAATGATTTGATATGTTGGAATGTGCGGGGACGCATGGGATCTTATGCAGGATTACAGATAGTCTCCATTTTGGATTTGGTCTCCTTATACAAGGTCCTAATCCTCTAGAGGGCTACATTGGCACATGTAGGGTGTGTGTAGAGAGCCATGGGCCTCTACAGCAGCAAGTACCACTCCATGGATACCCAGAGTCATTCAGAGATTGCTTTCGCTCACCTATTGGAGGAGGAAGATGCACCTGGTTCACTATGCCCAACCTGGCCCAACAGTTATATTATGCACTTGGCAGATGACCCAAGACTTGTATGGTGATGCGGCGTCACTTTTACCATCATCCGAGCCCTTGCAGATGATCTACATGCATCTTCAATTTGTTTGGAGACCCATGAGGATGCTTGTGTGCCCCTACATCCACTTGGGGGCACCAAAGGTTTATTACTTGGAGAACAAGGGAACAACCCCTTGTCCATTACTTTTGGGAGTCCTATTTCACATTATGGCACCTATGGACTCCATTAGGCCTCCTCTAAGGCACAACGACATGTATTATTGATTATTCGACCTCTTGAGAGGCTTATTTTTTTCATTTTGAGCTAGTTTGGTGGGCTTGTAACCAAAAGTTAGTTATCTTGTACATTATTTTATTGGAGGGACTTAATTAAGCCTAATTAGCTAAATCAAACACATTATAAGTGTTTAAATACAAGCGATGTGATTTCATTTAATCATCATCACTTGGTTGAGACTTGTATCTCTTTAGACTCTAGAGAACTTCACTATCCTTTTTGGAGGACGAATTTTTGGAGCATGGAATGAATTTTGACGTTTGGATCATTTTCTCTTCTCTTGGAGCTTCTTGATTGGAAAAAATTTGATGGTTGGATATACTCTTATACATGTAAGTGCAATTTAATGCTATTCTTTCTTTCTAATTTTGTCACATACATTGTTGTTGGGATTTTGCTATTCTAGGGTTAATTTACTGTATCCATTTATGCGAAGTTGTGAAAATTTTGTTTCTGGATAGTGTTGCTTCATGTATGGGCCATGCGTAATGAGTGAATGTTCCTAGGGATGTTTAATCATTGAAATTCATCTTGACAAGCCATCTAATTTGCAAAACGAAGTATAAAGTCTTTGAATCTTCTTTTGTTGTTGACCTAATGTTCAGCAAAGTTGTCTGTAAGGCCTCCTTGACATAGAAAATCCAATATTCATAGTCATAATTACTCGACTCCAACACTCCCCAAAGTATTAGGCACTGGTCCACCATAAGGCGATCACCTTAAACCTTTTTTTTTCTCCCCTCTTTTTCTAGGTCTAACCTACATAGGTAAACTAGGGCATCAATTATCTCACAATATAGCCATCCAAATACTTCTATATTTGGTCCACAGCTGCGTTGGTGTGTCCTCAAGAAGCCCTCCAAATTTCATGATATTCCGTCAGTGAGATATTGAGATATCGCAAGCCTTAGCTCGAAGACCAATTCTTGCCCTTGGTTTCCTTTAGCCTAGAAACCTCACTGGGATCCTTGCATTTCCTTTCATTGAAAATTCATTCCTTGATCCCTTTCCCCTTCCCTAATTAGGTCAAGTATATCATTGGTTGCCAAATCCTATCCCCTTGACCTAACCTCGGGTCCACTTGGTCTCGTGTGGTCCCGTGTACAATCAAGGTTAATTCTTCAAAGAATGCCTAGAACCTAAGTTTCCACCAAAAATTCTAGGACTTAGGGATCTCCTTTATAAGACACATACTCAAAACGTAACCCTTGAAATTCTCCCCACGCCCTTCCTAGAGAGCCTTCCATCTTGTCCTCCAAGACAAGCAAGCCACCTTCTTGAGCCTCTCTTGTGAATAGGATTCTATGATCACCCTTCATACCATCTTTGATCTATTCATTTTTGTGATCCTTATCATATTGGGTCTCCTCCCATCGATGAAAGTCTGTAAAGAGTAGGTAGCTTTAGCTGAGGTGACAGTGGGGTATTGCTTCCCTCCAAAGACCTTTGCTAGTTTGAGTGGTAACAAGATAAAACCAATATGACCTATCTTCTGAAATCAAAAGACTAGAAGCCTAATTAGAACACCCTTCCATCTCAGGCTTTGAAAGGTTTGTGTGATTTTAAATGCTTCTCCTTACCTGATTTTGGCTCCTACATGTCCATTACCTTAGTTCATTCTTACGAAATGATTGCTAATTTGGATGATGGTTTATATTCTCAACTAGGATCTTAAGTCTACCAAGAAGGGCTAGGCTAGCTTTACAGGAAGAAACAAAAATGCTTCACTTGAAAGAATAGATATAGAAGGAAGACTAAATTGACATTTTCCATGCCTATTTACTCTTCTTAATTTTTCATTCAGATCCCCCAAATCCCCATCTACAAAAAAAATATCCTCTTGAAAATTACGAATGCTCGACCGATAGTCAACCAAATTTCCATGAGATCAGATATCCCATAGTCACGAACATGGGACACATCGAACGAGCAAGTGCATTTTGGTATCATCGTATGATGGGAAGCACGTCTCTATTCCCGAGACAAGGAAAGTTCATATCTTAGAGTTTAGGGGGCTGTCACTCTTCTCCAACTTCCCAAGATTGATGCAATGAACAATGTTGTTAATCTCAAAATTACATGTTTCCAGAACAATATTTAGAGAATGGTAGAGCTTAAATTATGGAAGTAATATTTTAAAAAATAAACAGATACTACATATGAACATTGAATGGAATAGAACCCTCGCCAGGGTACATATTCATGCTATAAACAATACTACAATTTGTAAAAATTTGACAACCCAACTCTGGTTTTCAGTTTATCCTTATTTCTCCCATAAAGTTAAATTTCCATTCCCATAGCCATACATTCAACAAACTGAAAAAATAAATATTTTCTGAAAACATAAATTCTAGAAATTTCACAGTGCTGAAATGTAGAAATAAAAACTCAGAAAAATAAATCAGCCAGACACAGAAAATATAGACGTTGATTTTTTGTCAACTTGACCTTGGAAAAATTTCCTACAACTCTTGGGAAAAACCAATTCGAAAGCTTCTCTTTATTTTCTGAATATTGCTTTTACAGTGAAACAGAAAAACATAGTAAAAATTCCAGCAACCAAATTTACAGACTTATCTCGATTTCCGTGCTTTCACACTGCCTCAAAAATTGTGCCAAATCAGCAACTTGTAAAACAGAAATTGTTACAGCATTAATGACAACAATAAATGTTGTACGACCACCTTGGAAAATGTGCCAGAATCAGCTGTACAGTATTGTATGGATTTGTACAGAAGCCCTCCTCGAAATTTGTGCCCAAAAACAGCCTTGAAATCAACATTGAAGCTACTGTCATTTTTCTTGGTTTTTGTGCTGAAAAATCAGCAACACTTCTCGATTTCCGTGCCCAGATTTCTGCCTCAAACTTTGTGCTTAATGCTGTTGCCCTCTTCCTTGAATTTCGTGCCTCCCTTTCTTGGAAACAGTGCGTCTTGCTGTACCGATTTCTGCCTTGGGCTTTGTGCCAATAAATGTTGTTATACTTTTTGCTGAATCTCTTCAGTGCTGCCCTCTTTCTTCTCACTACTCAGAAAATCTCCTTAGCTTTCTCTTCTCCTCTCTCAATTTGCTTATTAAAGAATGAATGACCTTTTCCCTCATTTTCCTCCTTTAGCCTAACTCTAAGTGACTTTTGAGGAATCCCTAAATCTAATGGTTGAGATAGCATTAAATCTAGGGTTG
Source organism: Pinus albicaulis (assembly GCA_034641835.2). Lineage (NCBI taxonomy): Eukaryota > Viridiplantae > Streptophyta > Pinopsida > Pinales > Pinaceae > Pinus > Pinus albicaulis. Next base: position 25,288 of record JAXQQM020076008.1, read on the forward strand.
AGATTAAATGCTCATTTAAATCTCACTTTCTATTTTTTAATTCACCCCACTTTAATAAAGACCCACTTAGTCATTTATTTTCAAAGTCACTTTTCACTTTCTAATTTCACATTGACTTTATTAAAGTCACTTTAAAATTAGACTTAGTAACTTTATCACTTAAAGTCACTTTTAAATTAGATTTGACTTTATAACTTTATAACTTTATAAAGTCACTTTAGGAGAAAAATTAAATTCTTTTGGACACTTTTCCCTAGGCCAAAGATCAAAGCCTTAGGGAACCACCTGTCCTCTGGTAACCAAATTTCAACACTCCCTCTTACCGAGGAAGGTGTTCCTCACCACACCCACCTTTTCTCTGAAGTAGACATGCTTGCCCCGTGGTAAGTCTTTGGTAAGAATATCTGCAACCTGCTCATCAGTGGGAATATACTCAAGCTTCACAGTTCCCTTCTGAACATAGTCTCTAATGAAGTGATATCTAATGTCGATATGCTTTGACCTGTCATGAAATATTGGATTCTCCGTGAATTTAATGCAACTTTGATTATCACAGTATATCACTGAAGGTCTCAACGGCTGACCAAATAAGCCAAACAACATCTTGCGAAGCCATATGGCCTCATAACTAGCTAGACTGGTTGCCATGTACTCTTCTTCCACTGAACTCAATGCTACTCACTGCTGCTTTCGACTGAACCACGACACCACTGTCGAACCCAACCCAAAACAACACCCTAAAGTGCTCTTCCTATCAGAAGCACAACCTGCCCAATCAAAATCAGTGTAACTTGTCAATCTCACTCCATCCCCCTGCCTATAATCCAGACCATACTCCACTGTCCCCTGCAAGTACCGAAAAATGTGTTTTGCAGCAACCTAGTGCACCCTCCTGGGCTCACACATGAACTGGCTCATCGTGTTGACTGCAAAACATATATCTGGTCTGGTGTTGACCAAATACATCAAGGAGCCAATCAGTTGTCTATACAATGTGGGATCCACCAACTCGGAATCTGAAGCGTGAAGCTTCTTCTAGTTGTTTATCATCGATGTTGACATGGATCTACAATTCTCCATATGGAATCTGCTAAGGATGTCCACAATATACTTCCCTTGCCCCAGGAAGAAATTCCCCTCCTCCTGCCACACCTCCAAACCCAAAAAGTAATGCATCAAGCCAATGGCCTTCATCTCAAACTCCGACGCAAGATCTCTCTTGCAATGCTCTATGAGTCTCTCTGCACCCGTAATGACCAAGTCATCCACATACAACACCAAAATGAGAGGCTCCTCACCTATCACAATAAAGTAAATGTTCGGATCTGCGTCACTCTTTGTGAAACCCATCTCCTGCAAGTATGTATCTATCCTGGAGTACCAAGCTCTAGGAGTTTGCTTCAGGCCATAAAGGGCCTTCTTCAGTCTGCACACATGGGACTCTTTCCCATGCACCTCAAAGCCTTGTGGCTGCTCAATGTACACCTCCTCTTGTATGAAGCCATTGAGAAATGCGGTCTTCACATCCATCTAGTGAATCTTCCAACCCATCTCTGCTGCTATCGATATGATGGAGCGAATCGAAGTATATCGAGCCACGGGAGTGAAGGTCTCCTCATAATCAACTCCCTCTACTTGGGAGAACCCTCTAGCCACAAACCTTGCTTTGAATTTCTCAACGCTACCATCTGCAACATGTTTTACCTTGTAAAGCCATCTGGAAGTAACCATGGATTTGCCCTTAGGCCTCGACACCACCTCCCAAACATCATTCTTCATGATAGAAGAATACTCCTCCTGCATTGCCTCTCTCCAAACCTGCTGGTTAGCTGCCTCCTCATAGCTAGAAGGCTTAGAGTCAATGATGTTGGCAACCATTGACATATAGTTACAAAACCTCTCAGGTGGTCTGTTCTCTCTGACCGACCTCTTAGGCCCAGCAACAGATGTGGCCTCTCTCAAGGTATCCTGAAGCCACTTGGGCTTCCTCTTCCCTGAGCAAACTTCTCCCACTGGACAATGAAACTCCTCCTCCTCATCATCAGGAGCCTGAACTCCTTACTGTCTGTCTGCTGTCCTCCTGTCTGAACTTGAACTTGTAGACGCTGAAGTACCTGTGAACTATCCATCAGTGGACTCCCTAGTGAACTGCTCTGCGGACTGCTCTGCATGCTGCTCGAAGCACCACCCCTCTGACTTTGCAAGCCACTACTCACTGATGGACCTGACACCGTAATCGATGTACCTCCGAGTCCTCCTGATCCTTGCCCACTAGATCCCTGTGCCTAACTCAGCTACTCCTGAGGGTCTGGCTGATCCAGATACTCTAACTCTTGTGACCTCCTGAAAGCCCTGTCCTCCTCAAACTTCACATCCCACCTGACAACAACTCTCCTCTGTGTGGGAATATAAATCCGAAAGGCCTTCGAGGTCTCACTATAGCCCACAAAGACACCCTTATCTGCGGTGGGCTCTAGCTTGGTCCTGTTCTCCTTGGGTACATAGGAGTATGCAATACACCCAAAGATACGAAGATGACCAACATTAGGCTTCTTCCCAGAAAAATCCTCCTCTGGAGTCACATGCCCCAAGGCACGATGCGGACTCCTGTTCTGCAAATATACAGTAGTGTTGCAAGCCTCTGCCCACAAAAACAATGGTAACCCCTGATCATGTAACATGGCTTTGGCAGCCCCAACGATGGATCTGTTCTTCCTCTCCGCCACCTCGTTCTGTTGGGGGTTGTAAGGAACTGTGAACTCCCTCTTAATGCCTGCCTCCGCACAATGCTCAACAAACTCACCAAGGGTGTACTCTCCTCCATTGTCCGACCTCAAGGACTTGATCTTCTGACCTGTCTGAGTCTCCACAAGAGCTCTGAACCCTTGAAACCGCTTGAAGACCTCACTCTTGGTCTTAAAGAAATAAATTCAGATCCTCCTGGAGTGATCATCAATAAATAAAACATAATACTCATATCCACTCAAGGAAACATGGGACATCCGACCACTCACATCGGAATGAATCAAATCAAGTATCCCAGTCGATCTGCTGTCACTGTTTGGAAAAGGGGATTTGGCAAACTTGCCCATAGCACATTCTCTACAAGTATCGAAGTGATCAGTACTGAAATCTGGCACACCTGTAGTGATCTCCTGCAATGTCCTCAAGGCTCCATGATACATGTGTCACATCCTGCGGTGCCAAATCTCACACAACTCTGAACTGCTAGCTCTGTTGTTCAATGCCAAAAGGGGTTGAAATGCAAACTTGTACACCTTTGCATGGCGTACACTAATCACTCTAGCTGAATCAGCTGGAGTGCCCCTGGAATATATCAGCACCTGTCCTCTCCTTAACAATATCTCATATCCTCTGTCCTCCAATGTTGAGACGAATATGAGGTTCTTCCTCATCCCTAGCATATATAAAACCTCTGACACCTTCAAGGGAGATTTGGGTTCCTTATCAAATGTCAATGTCCCCACACCGACTGCTCTAACAACATTGTCATCTCCGAGTACTACCTCTATATCAGTGCCACTCTCTGAAAGCTCTGAGAAGTACTCACAGACTCCTATCATATGACGTGAAACCCCACTGTCAACATACCAGATACCTGAAGATGCTCCGCTAGTGGAGGGAAATGCACACTCCCTCTCAACCTCCATGGCAGGTGATACTGCACTAGTGGACTCACAAGCAATGAACCCAAACTCCCAGTCAAAGTTATCCGTAAAGTCCTCTATCTCTGCTGATGCTGTCATGCTCTGGTTCTTCCCCTTCTTCTTCTTCTCCGGACACACCACTGCATAGTGTCCCATCTTCTGACAATTCCAACACTTCACCTTGGAATAGTCCTTCTGCATGTTCTCCTGTTTACCTTTACCTTTGCCTTTGCCCCCACCAACACTCGTGGAAGCTTGCTTCTTTCCCTTGCCTTTCTTGCCTCCTGCCAACAGTGCTACATCCTCATCCTACTCAACTGGTTTGCCTGCTCCAAGCTGGCTCTTTCTAATTTTTGTCTGTATTCAATCATCCCAAAACCTCTCCCAAGAGGAAAGGGTCTCATGTGCACAAACCCCATCAGCAAAGTTCAGCCATGAACTAAGAAGGCCATTCACTGCAATCCGCACCAACTCAGTGGGTGGAATGACCTCTCCAACTGCTGTCAATGCATCTCTCACATTAGTAATCTTTGTGAGATATCCAGCTACACTATCAGTGTTACCCATCTTAATGGTCTTCAACTTCTCCCTTAGGACTATTTTCCTGTTCTCATTGGTACTCTGGTAGAGATTAGTCAATGCTATCCACATCTCATGAGCATATCTCTTTCCTCTCACATGAAAAATACAATGGTCTTTGATTCCATCTAGAATCAGTCTCGTACCCTTGTTATTCTTCTTATTAAATGCTGCCAACTGAACAACATCAATAGACACATTAACAAGGTGTTGTGCGGTATGCACCATGATATCCCAGACTTCTCCCTCTTCAAAAATGCTCTGCATTCTCTCCTTCCAAACATTGTAGTTGCTATGCCCATCCAACTTATCCTCCACCCTCAAGCCCGAAGACATGCTTGTTGTCCTAATAAACTGAAAATAACACTGCTGTAGTAAAGGTATTGTTTTCTGTGTGAAAAATCAGCTTGATGTAATTTTTCTTCTTGTTGTCCTAAACTGCACTTTTCAACAAAATACCTTTGATACCATGTAGAAATTTGATAGCCCAACCCCAGTTTCAGTTTTTCCTTATTTCTCCCATAAAGTTAAATGTCCATTCCCATAGCCATACATTTAACAAATTGAAAAAATAAATATTTTATGAATACACAAATTCTGGAAATTTCACAGTGCTGAAATACATAAATAAAAACTCAGAAAAATAAATCAGCCACACACAGAAAATAGACACGTTGATTTTTGGTCAACTTGACTCTGGAAAAACCCCCTACAACTCTTGGGGAAACCCAGTTCGAAAGCTTCTCTTTATTTTATGAATATTGCTTTTACAGTGAAATAGAAAAACACAGTAAAAATTCCAGCAACCAAATTTATAGACTTATCCCAATTTTCGTGCTTGCACACCGTCTCAGAAATTGTGCCAAATCAGCAACTTGCAAAACAAAAACTATTACAGAATTAATGACAGAGATAAATGTTGTACGTCCACCTCGAAAAACATGTCGAAATCAACTGTACGGTACTTTACGGATTTGTACAGAAACTCTCCTCGAAATTTGTGCCCAAAAACAGCCTTGAAATCAGTGCTGAAGATGCTGTCCTTTTTCTCGGTTTTTGTGCCAAAAAATCAGTCGCACTTCTCGTCGATTTCTGTGCCCAAATTTCTGCCTCAAACTTCATGCTTAATGCTACTACCCTCTTCCTTGATTTTTGTGCCTCCCTTTATTGGAAATTGTGCCTCTCTCTTGCTGTACGGATTTTTGTCTTGGGATTTGTGTCAATAAATGTCGCTATACTTTTTGCTAAATCTCCTCACTGCTGCCCTCTTTCTTCTCACTGCTTTGAAAATCTCTTTAACTTTCTCTTCTTCTTTCTCAATCTGCGTATGAAAGAATGAATGACCTTTTCCCTCATTTTTCTCCTTTAACCTAACCCTAAGTGACTTTTGAGGTATCTCTAAATCTAATGGTTGAGATAGCTTTAGATCTAGCGCTGAGATTAAATGCTCATTTAAATCTCACTTTCTAGTTTTATTTCACCTCACTTTAATAAAGACCCACTTAGTCATTTATTTCCAAAGACACTTTTCACTTTCTAATTCTACATTGACTTTATTAAAGTCACTTTAAAATTAGACTTAGTAACTTTATCACTTAAAGTGACTTTTAAATTAGATTTGACTTTATAAAGCCACTTTAAGAGAAAAATTAAATTCTTTTGGACACTTTTCTCTAGGCCAAAGATCAAAGCCTTAGAGAACCACCTGTCCTCCGGTAACCAAATTTCAACACAATTAAAATCAACGAAACAATCTTGAGTGCCTCCACTTCGTGACAAAGGAATCTGAAAATTTTATTCAATAAAAGCTTTTTAGAAAAGAACTGGATCCTTATGTCTTTGTAGCAGCGAGCATTATCCATGCCTGTCTTTGTAGAAGCTGCACGTTTGAATGTCGGTTTAGTGAGACACCGAATTCATCAGCGTATAGCATTCTCTGGAAAGGTCAAAATCGAAGGCTCTGAAGCCCACAAGGTTTAACCTTTTCCATAGTTTAGTTGGTCCACTAAGGTCTTGTCAACCACAAGGTTCAACCTTTTCCCGTTTCATATTATCTTTACCCGTTTTATCATAGTTTGGCTGGAAAACATGGATTGCGATTATAATTTGTCCACTAAGGCTATATTTTGGCTGGAAAATATGGTTTCCCATTATAGTTTGTCCACTACTGTTTGACATGGATTGCGATTATAATTTGTCCACTAAGGTTATTGTTTGGCTGGAAAACATAGTTTACCATTATAGTTTGTCCACTACGGTTTGTCCACTAAGGCTCCGCAGGCCAGAAGGTTCAACCACTTGTGTTTAAATATTATCTTTACTTGTTTCGTTATAGTTTGTCCACTAAGGCTGTGTGGGCCAGAGGTTTAACCATTTCCTTAATATTATCTTTAATCATTTTATCACTCATCCAATAAGTATTGACCAGAGAAATTTTTCATATGCGAAATTTTCAGGTTCAAAAACTTAACGTTAAATTTTTTAACTACAGAATCCAAATAAAAATAAAGACTAAGATTGATTTTTTTTTTAAATATAGAATCCAAATAAAGTATTTAAATTGGTTAGAGGGGCTGGAATATGTCTAAAATAGTTTTTGTTGGGTTAAAAATTTGTCATGAAATAGGTTAATCATCTAAAATCTGGAAATCTGGAAGTATTTGGCAAGAGTGAAAGCCTACTCTCTTACTTACCCTCACAACTAGCAAATAATGACAGAGAAAATGATTTTTTTAACAATGATGAATCAACCTACACAAAAGTATAGCAACTAATAATACCGTCTAGCTATTATATTTGACAACTAAAATTTCCCACTATTTTTAAAAAATAAATTAAATAAATATTTAATTTAAAAGAGATTACATCACTAAAATCTTCATATTTAAAATATATTTATGTATCGCATTTTCTCTTCTTAAATTATTGAAAATAAGATTTCATAGGTTATATGAGGTTGAAAATAAGATTTCATAGGTTATATGAGGATGAGTTACTTTTCAATAAGGTGTCTTATATTGTAACTTGTAATACACTAGTCGGGATGTTGATTTCGAATAGTGTGAGATTGTGGAAATTTATTTATTTATTTATTTTTATAATTATTAATAAATTATAAAAATAAAATCTATATTAAATAGATTTTTAATTTATTAATTTTAATATTTTAAATATATTTTTATATATAAAAATAAATAAATTTTCAATAATATTAAAAATTTCAAAAAAATTAATCTTATGAGATTTAGGTATTAACCTTATTTTGTCTTTACAAACTACATTAAAATACTATGAAAAGATATTATACATTTATGTTAGCAATTTTAGATACAACACTTAAATTAAGCTTATGAGATTTATGTATTAAGTTTATTTTGTCTTTACAAACTACATTAAAATACTATAAAAAGATATTATATATTTATGTTTGCAATTTTAGATGCGAGACTTGGAGTAAGAATGATTACATGTATCAGCTAATTAATTTAATCTTAAATTAAGAAATAAATGAAATATTTGAAGTAGTTTGCTCATTCATAAATAAAAAGATATTTTGAGATCAATAATTAACTTAAAATTATTATATATATATAAAAGAACCTATAACTAAAAAAACATAGAAAAACAACTTAATTAAAAAAAAAAATCATATTAATGTATATTATTTTATATTCATAAATAATTTTTAATTTAATATGTTAAAATAAATGTTAAGAAAATGTTTTGCAAAATTATTATATCTTTTTCAAAAAAATTATTTCTTAATTGATTTAAATAATTTCATTAATTTTAATAATAATAATAATAAAATAATTTATTTATATAATAATAATAAAAATTGACCGTGGTTTCACGAATTCAAACTTAATCAGATGACTTAACTCTACTCATTTTTAATTATAACATTAAATCGGAAACCTGAAGAGCTACTGATGCCTTTGTTTGACGAACAAAATGCTTTCTCCTACTTCATTTTGAATAAGAACTTTTAACCCGGAACCCCAAGAGCTATCAAAACCTAGCTTGAGGAACACAACGCACCGCCTCCCATTCAAACAGGTCATATTCCCTAGCTTCTTGATTGACAAACAATGCTTTCCGCTTTCAAAAAGCATCGTCTCAAATTCAAACTGGCCAAATTCCCTCAATTCGTTCATAATAACCCATCATTTACGCAATTCATTAGGCTACCTAGGAGTCGACTTATACTTCAGAATTTAGTATAAAAACCATATACGTCATCTTATTCTTCAAAATTATCCTTCGTACAAACATTTTTTCAAACCCTTTACGGAACATTAGGCTACCTAGGAGTCGACTTATACTTCAGAATTTAGTATAAAAACCATATATGTCATCTTATTTACTCTAAAAATGAAAGAACTAAATTAGGATTCTCCTCTTCAAAATTATCCTTCGTACAAACATTTTTTCAAACCCTTTACGGAATCTTTATCGCGAGGAGCTATTTATTTACCTGCTCTCCTCCAATATTACTTAAACTCCATGTCCGATTCCAGAAATTCAAACTGCAGAACTGTCCACGTTGAGGGAATTCAAATACATAGAAGTTTTATCTCATGCGTGAAAACTCCAGAGAAAATAGAATAAAGATCATTAAAAATTAAAGAGAAAGCTGCAGAGTAAATAAAATGGAGATCATTAAAAATACTATAAGTACTCTATCTAGTAAAAAATTCCACTGAAAATTATGAACGCATGCTCAACCAATTGTCAACCAAATTTCCTTGAGATCAGGTATCCCACTTATTCAAGCTATTCTTCAACAACTTTTGGTATACTGGGCTCACCTGTATATCTTTCCCTCGGCTATCATATCTAGTATACTAAGCTCCATGGCACTCTTCGTTTGGGCAGGTAATAGAGAGGAGAAAAAATGATCAATTGGGACAAGATTACCTTCGGGAAGGAATATGGGAGATGGAATTTATTGATGTTAAATTATTTGGATGGGCTTTACTTATCAAATATTTATAGAGGGCTCTGTTCTGAGAGGGGATGTGGGGGAACATCATTGTGATTTAAGTATCACAAGCGAAAAAGCACTATGAATTATATCAGAGAAGGCAAAATAGGCATATATATGGGCTCCTGCATATGGCTTAGTTTGCGGAAAATCAAAGACTGGTTTATTCAGAGACTTAGATGGTCTTTTGGACAGGGAAATCGCATTTTGATTGTGGGTGACCTAATATTGGGCATTTATTCTATCTCTACGCCTGCACATATTGGTATGGTTGGGGACTGCGCTACTGGATGGAATGGTTATGTTAGAGACCTCATATCAACTGGTTTGTGCAAATCTCTTAAAGGAGACTACATCACATGGGGTGGAAAACTCTTAAATGACTCTGGTTGTGGCCGGAACTTACATATATATTATATGCACTATATACAATTTAAATTCCATATGTTAGTTCAGGCAGATCCGGAAATGGAAGGCCCCATTAAAAATTATTTTATTTACTTAGCTGGTCTGGCCCAATAAGACACTGACCTGGGAAACTCTTCGAACGTGGGGAATCCATGGCCTAGGAAGGTTCCCTCTCCGTGGAGACACTTTGGAGACTAATCTACATCTCTACTTGGAATGTCTGATTTCCCTTCAGATATTGCACAATTTTTTCCAGTTTTTACCCATCTCTTCTAGAACTTTTCCTTCTATTGAACAGTGTCTTCCATGGCAGACCGAGAGAGGGGTAAACATAAATCCACTCCCCTATTTATTCTCCGGGAGATTTGGCAGGCTAGGAACCCATACATATTTGAGAGATGCCCTGTAAATATCTTACAGATTTGCACTAACATAGGGAGGAGGATGGAAAATCTCACAAACGAGATGCAGGTGGTCAAGGACTTACTTCATCGATCCATTGCCCCAGACATCCTACTTCTACTTCTATGGAGCAGCACAAGGAGCAGATGTAGTTGTGGCTTATGGATCAGATTTAGCAACAGAACACATTATAAATTATCTTGGCAGGGAGGGGATTGTAAGAGCGAAGACCCTGCCCTGTGAGGACTCATCTAGTTTGCCAATAGATTGTCTTTGGATACTAACTATCCACATATATAGAGATTCAAAAACTCTCATTGACCGTGTCTGGAGTGCAGCTTGGCTTTTCTTCCACCTAGCCTAGAGGGTTGGATCAACCACATTGACTATCTTATATGGTCCTTCCACCCTATATGCTTTCAACATATCTACAGTGAGTCAAACTCTGTGGCAAATAGTTTATCCAAATAGGGCTTAGAGGAGATATCAAGGTTCATACGTTACAAGTTCGTGGAGGAAAATGCGACTAGAGAGGAGGGCACTGTCCACCCTCCATTCATATGAGTTTTCATGTCTACTTTTGATTAGCATGCTTGAACTTTTTCTGACCATTCTGCTTATATTTTTTATGAACAGATTAATGTATATGGACTTTGTGCTATGGGAATAAATAGATGTCATTTTTCATTATGTCAATTTCAGAAAAAACTTTCTATGTATCTGAAATGTAAATTTACTAAAAGATGTATTGCTACATAATAAACACTAGTATTTTTTGGAGTGGTTTTTAGTGCGATTTTTTGGACTTTCAGTGTTGGCTGCAGAATTTAAGGTGAATTCTTGATTTGCGTTATTTAAATTGGTTTTTTGATTGTATATATGGATTCAACAGTCAGAAAAACCCTAGAACACTTATATTATTAAGAATTATTCATCAAACTTGTGATTTTAATAAATTCTTGTCATATTTTAGAGAAATTATATCAGAAAAAACCACAAACAAAACTTCCAAAAAATCTTACTAAAAACAATTTATATTTTCTTATCTAAAAAAATATTCCATAATAACCAACGAAAACACAACCCACAGCTAACAAGCAGGTACACTTGAGCGTGATGGGAGTTTCGGGAGTGGCACTCTTCTCCAACTTCCCAAAATTTATGCTGTGAGCAATGCTGTTAATCCTCAAATTGCATGTTTCCAGAATAACATTTGGAGAATCGCAGAGCGCAGATTATGGAAGTAATATTTAAATAAATTAAGAGATATTGCATATGAGAACCCTGGCCAGCCTGCCTATTCATGCTATAAACAAGGCTAAAATTAAAATCAACGAAAAATTCTCGACTACCTCCATTTTGTTACAATGTTATGTGTAAATTTTATTGCTTTAGTTTAACTAGCTTGTTTTTTCCAAATTTTAATAAAATTTGATAGAATTTTTTTCTAAATCTAATATCAAATTTTAAAATGTTAAGTGCATGTCAAGTGCTTCAAATTTTTTGGATAATATTAAATCCATTTTTATTATAAAAATATTATTAAAACATTACTAATGCAAAATTCCTTGAAATTGTTTTAAGAAGCCTTATGTTTGAATATTTGAACGGATTGGTTTAGGGATTACAAAGAATTCATCGGGATTCTGGCTCGAAAACATGGTTTGCTTTTATAGTTGGTCCACTAAGACCGAGTGGGTGAGCCAGGAGGGTCAACCTTTTCCAGTTTAATAATATCTTTGCTCATTTTATTATAGTTTGGCTGGAAAGCATAGTTTACTATTATTGTTTGTCCACTGAGACTGTGTGGGCCACTTCCATCCAAATATCTTAATTGTTTTATTGTGGTTTGTAGATTAAGGCCGTGAGTGCTATAAGGTTTACGTTATTCTTTGATTTATATATATGATTATTTATGAATTTTATAATTTTAATTTTAAGGATTTAATTTTTAATAAATATTTTAAAATATTTTTAATAGTATATAAAATAAAGAATAAGATTTATTTTTAAAATAGTTATGTTTTTTTTTCTATTTTATTTTAAATATGAAATTAGTTATGTGTTTTTTAATATGTAGTATCAATAAGTTATAATATTAATTCATGATAATATAACAAAATTTATTTACAAATTAAAAAATTTCATGATAAAATTGAGATGAATATCCATAATTAAAAAAAAATCTTGTTATATGTTGTTTTTAATATATATATAACTTATATACTAACTCTTTTTTTATCAATAATAATAATAATAGTTATAATTTAATTTATTTTATAACTCTTTTAATTTCAACAACTCTAAATATATAATAAATTAAGTATTTTTTGTCTAACATAAATTATGTTTATAAATATTATAAGTTATTTAATTTCTATAACTACACTATTATTTTTACTATGTTTACTAATCTCATGGTTTTTCTATGATTGTATTTTTTTTCTATTTTAAAAATTCCAACTTAAAACAAAAAACTAAAATATCTAAATAAATTAATAGTTCTTTATACACATGTGTGTAAATTTGTTTATTATATCATTTAAATAAAAAATTCATCTCTGAAATTTTATGTATCTCATTTTCTCGTTCAATCCTTGAAAATCATTGTCTGGGGATGAGTGACGCTCAATAAGATGTCTTATTCCTCACTCTTAGAAAATAATCCGAAAAAGTTACATCTTGTAACATGTATGTTTGCATAAATGATTTCGAAAAATGTAAAATCCTAGTTTCTAATTAATTATTTTGCCCTGACATGCACGTTTGTATAAATGATTTCGAAAAATGTACAACCCGACCTCTTTATTATTAATTATAGTATACAAATAATTATATGGTTTATCAATTTTAAAAATTTCAATTTAAATGTATTTTAATATTAAAAAAAATATTTATGGTAATAAGAGTAATTTAAGGAGGCTAAAGAATGGTTAAAATTAGAGAAACCAAAATTTAAGAAATCTTACAATAAGAGTGTTTGAGTGGAAACAGATTCAGCACCATTAAAAACTTCAAAAGCACTCAAAATTATGTTAGATTTAAGACTTTTGTGATTCATAATTTAGATAAATATATTTGGAATTAATCACATTATTAAGTTGTGGTTGATAAAATAAAAAAGATAATAATAAATAGTATGAATGCATCATTGCTCCACAAATAGTAGCCCTTATCAATTAGTTAATTGTTAAAAATAATAATAAAATATTATCGATTCAAAATTTTTATTAAAAATGAGGATTAATGAATAATAATAGATAATTTATTAATGAATATGTTAATAAAATGATTAAATTTTTTATTAATATTATAATAAGGTAATATTGAGAAAAGAATAAAAGTAAGACTAAAATTTTTTAATAATAATATTTATTTAAATAAATATAAAAAAAAATTAATTTAGTTTAATAAAAAATTTAAAATTTTATTATTATAAATCCTAGAATAATATATATTATAACTAAAATAATATATATATTATAACTATAATAATATATATTATAACTATAATAATATATATTACAACTAAATAATGAAACAGCATTTTTTCTTTATTGAAAAAAAATTATAACTAAATAAAAAGAAAGAAAACTAAAAAAAAACCTAAAAAAGATTAATTTTTTTTTTTTTTAAAAACCAGAACAAGAGAAACGAAAAAAAAAAAAATAGCCAAACAAAAAAAAAGTTAAGTATTACTGTTTAGCTAATTCAACCCTAATCCGACGGCTTATCCCTCCTTCATTTTTTATTTTAACCTCAAATCAGGAACCTAAAAGGCCAACCACATGACTTAACCCTACTCTATATTTTATGATAACTTTAGATTAAGGACTTTGTTTTACATATTCATCATGTAATTATTAATTTAATATGTTGAAATAAATGCTTGGAAAATGTTTTACAAAATTATTATAATTTTTTTTATTAAAGAGTTATTTTCTAAATAATATTTTTAATATTTTTAAAAATAATTTAATAATAATAAAATAATCTCAATAATATATAATAAAAAACTTGAAGTCTTACTGTTTCAGGAATTCAACCCTAATCGGATGACATAACCTACTCCATTTGTAATTGTAACCTCAAATCAAATCAGAAACCTAGAAGGCCAACCAGATGACTTAACCAAATAAAAGAATTTTGTTTATATATATATAGACAAGACTCCATTTTTAATTATAATTACAACTTTAAATCAGGAAATAAAGAGCTACCAATGCTTAGCTTCTGGTTTAACGAACACACTGCTTTCTGCTTCCAAAAAGCACCGCCTCAGATTCAAACTGGCCATATTCCCTAGCTTCTTGTTTGATGAACACAAGCTTTTTCCCTCCAATTCAAACTGGCCATATTCCCTCGATCCATCCATCATACTAACCCATCATCTACGCATCATACTAATCCATCGTTTATGTACAAAATTTTAGAACGATTCTCTAGGCAACCGAGGAGTCGACTTATGACAGAATTTAGATTAAAAACCATAGATGTAATCGAAGTAAATTGGGATTCATCTCGTCAAAATCCCGTCCAGAACAAATTTGAATACAAGATATCGATGAGTTAATGGTAGCTTCCATTCATGGCATTTAATATATATGGATATCTAATAAAATTCTATAATCACTGCGATTTTATCATATCAAATTGTCAAGAGAATGACCGGGCAAGAAATATTACTCAATTTTCAATTTCATTAAATAATAATCCGCCGCGGCAACCCCTCCTCCAATGAAAACCAATCCTCTTCAATTAAAGACCGTCCGCCTCAGCATCTCCTCCAGTTAAAGCCAATCCTCTGCAGCTGGCAGAGATGAGGAATATAGATAGTTAAATAGGCAATTTATTTAATGAAATTCTCCGATCATTGCGATTTTATCATATAAAATTGTCAAAACAACGAGCAGGAAAGAAATATTACTCAGATTTTCAATTCCCCTAAATATCAATCGGCCGCCGCAGCCCCTCCTTCAATGAAAGTCAATCCTCTGCAATTAAAGGCAATCCGCGGCAGCAGCCCCTCCTCCAATTAAAGCCAATCCTCTGCAGCCGGCAGAGATGAGGAATATGTATAATCAAATAGGCAATCCTCTGCAAAGAGCAGAGATGATGAATATATATTTAATTAGATTTTAATCTTAACGATCAAGAACCTAAAATGTCAAAAATATATGATATATTAGCAAATGAAAACCGCAGACCGATAATATTAAGCAATTTCACTGCAAACCGGAATCTAGATAATCCTTCGTGCAAACATTCTTTCAAACCCTTTAAGGAATCTTTTATCACGAGCAACTGTTTATTAAATATTTACCTGGTGTCCTCCAATATTGCTTAAACTCCATGTCCGGTTGCGGATATTCAACCGCAGAACTCATGGACACGTTGAGGGAATTCAAATGTATATAAAGTTTTACTCTCATGCGTGAAAACTCCGGAGAAAATAAAAGGAAAGATCATCAAAAATTAAACCGAAGGCAGCAAAGAAAATATAATGAAGATCATTGAAAACTAAACAGAAAGCTGTAGAGAAAATACAATGAACATCATTCAAATCAAACTGTACAATATTGAGGAAAAAAAAAAAAAATCCACAGCATCTCAAGAAAATCATGTTGGAGAGGAAAGGAAACCTAAAAGAAACTCATAAACAAACATAACAAAACCAGACAGAACAAAAGAAAACAGAGCACCGAAAAGAGGAGAAGACGCTGAATGTAAAGATGAGCCAGAAGCTGGTAAAACATGCACATGGCCGCGAGGCAGGAGAAAAGACACGCATTCTCGTAATTCACAACCTCAGGTTGACAAAAGCACCAACAGAATAGGATCTTTTACATCTTTTCTAATTGAATTTGAAGGAAAAGAATCCAAACCCAACGGTTACATAGATGTAGGTTCTAGAACTTACTAGAGATGAGCATGAGGATACAGGCAAAGACGTGCAAGGGATAAAAGAAGGGAAGACCTTAAGAGGTAGAAGGAAGTGCCTTTTTGTGCGAAACGAAAAGGTAGAAGGAAGTAAATCTGTAGCTTTTACGTGTACACTTTTTAATCAAACATACATCGGTCCAAGAGAAAAAAAAATTAAAAATGGAATATTTTCATTTAAAATATTGAAATATTACTATACAGACAAGATGGAGGCAAATCTGTTTTTGCAGGCACGAAAACGTTGCATTTTCATTTCCACTTTACTATATTCTATTGCACATATTTATTTTATAGTTAAAATATTTAATCAAAATCTAATTTAAATAAAATCCAGTTAAAATTTTTAATAAAAACGAAAACGTTGTTTTTTCATTTCCACTTTACTATTTTCCATGCAAAGAAATATTGCACCTATTTAA
Organism: Pinus albicaulis; assembly: GCA_034641835.2. Lineage (NCBI taxonomy): Eukaryota > Viridiplantae > Streptophyta > Pinopsida > Pinales > Pinaceae > Pinus > Pinus albicaulis. The sequence continues at coordinate 41,694 of JAXQQM020076008.1, forward strand.
ATTTTATTTAAATAAAATATAGTTAAAATATTTAATCAAAATCTTACTTTGCTCATTTCAATGAGATTTTATTTTTCTAATAAACTCAATACATTCTATTTTTTGACATAGTGCATTTTCCTATTCAACTTATATAGTATAGATGAAAAGGTAGATCCATATTTTAAGTATTAAAGTATTTTATATATGTATGTTCTTTTTACTTAATTTTTATAATGGTCTACTGTATCAAAGATGGATATATAGTTGAGGCATATTAATAAAGAGTATTATAGTTGTTTATTAAATGAAGGATAAATATATGGTTTTACTATACTAAAATTATTATTATTATTATTATTATTATTTTAAGGGATGAAGAGACTAGTGCAAGGCATGAGAAATGGCAACACGTCTCTTGCAGATTGCACACGTTGATATTGCAAGTGTCATTAGTTCTAGTATCATTTACACATTGTGATGATGCATGTAAGGGAGAAGATAGTGGGAAGTATTAGTTGGAGATTGAGCTTGACAGGCAGCATTCAAAGGTGAAGGAGGGGACAATGATTATAATAGTACCAGATACTTGCTTGAGCGAGCCATTGGAGTTAAGATGGAGAACAATTCCTTAGGGGAATGGTCACCAATCGATAGAGAGGAATGGCCAAAATCATGTGAAGGATTATGGAATTATGATGTGCATGTGTGATATAAAGGCGACGGTGGTTACACGACGAGTGCAACTCGTTAAAGGGATTGAAGTTTCGGTGATGCAAGGTATGAAGCAATGTCAAGTGCAGGGACAAGGAATAAGAGTAGAAGAATACAATTGGTCGAGAGGAACTCTCTAATCGGTTGAGGTAAGGGAGGTTCATTCTAGCTTTTGTTGCAAGAACTTTGTGAGGGTGGTAGTTATCAAGCCCAACATTTGAGTTTTCGGGGGGGATTGGCTGGCACAAGTTCTATGGCCTTCTTGTCTTAGCCACTGGGTAAGCGAGATAAATCTAGAGAACTAGGAGTAATGGAGGGTCCAACGAGCACAAAATCTCTCAATTTACCTCTCTTAGGTAACTGGTATCCTAAGAATTGGATTTTCTTAATAACTCAAGGAAAATTTCAGTTTTCTTGTAGCTATATCATAGAACCCTCATAATTGTTAGTCATAATTCAGACAAAATAAGATTTGGTATATACTTCTATTGCTATTTTCTCCCTCTGTTAGTGGAGTTGGGTTGATTATGGTAGCTCTCCTGATACAAATGGTAAGGCAACCTGGAGAGTTGTCCTTGGACCAAGGTGGATCCATATTCCTATAGGTGGGCTTTGAACATATTGAGTCAGTCCCATGTTCTTTATTAATGCAATGGAGGTGGCAGAAATGCTTGGCTTCAGTCTCAGGCCAAGGAACTCCCTTTGGAGGGAGTAAAACATGGCCATATTTTCTCATTCCTCATGGTGTGGGGCAAAATGTTGTGGTGGGTTATAAATATATTATCTCTTGTTGGTCAGACTCTACAACTTGGTTCAGGCGGGACCAGTCCCCAGTTTCAACCCTGTTCTTGGAAAAAAAAAGTGTTAACATGCCACAAGAAAGGGGATGAGTGAGAAGGGGTCTTGTGGACTATGCTTCAAAAGGCCGACAAGGGAACCCTAGCATCCAAAACTATGTTGAATCAACTGTATGCCGATACAAGGATCAAATTACCCAACACGTGCAAGAGGAACTGAACCAGGAAGAATAGGAAACAATGACTCAATGAGTGACAATCTCAGATGTTGTGTTAAGGGAAGAATGGGAACCTTGGGCCTTGGACACCATACAAACATAGACTAGGTCCAAACTCCATGTTGGGAAACTAGGTCCAAACTTCATGTTGCACTGCTCATATGATTATGATTACATTTTTTTTGGATTCCTCTTTCGGAGAGGTGAAAGTTTGATCCAAATATCATCTTGTTTGGATGAGTAGAACTTATATTTTTATTTTATTTTCCACACACGTGCAAATTGACAAGGCCAATGAAATTTGTAATGTAGGCTCACAAGCCCCATGAGATGTGTCACACTCCCTCAATGATGGATATAAATAGGAGAGAGATGATGTTCATTTAATCATCATCTCATATTACCATCTACTTGTGATCCGATTGGTTCATACAGCCTAGGAGAGGCTTCCTTTCCTCACACGTGTGAATCTGAAGTTGCTAAAAATTGCAGACTATTTCTAGGGTTTGTTGAAGTGTTGACCAACGTTGATCGTGGGTAAATTCTTGGAGTTTGACCCTCTTTCTTGGACATAAATTCCAATTTCTTGAGGCCGCATTTGAGGGCACAAAAATCGAGGATAAGCATTAACTTTGACTGTAGCTTTGACTGCAATGTTTACTTTTGCGTTGATCATTTCTGTTGACTTGCATTGAATTTTTGGAGCTGTCTTTGAGAGGTGTGTGTAACACTTGGAGAAAGGCTGATTTGGTTGTTGGAGAAGTTGGTTTGGCCAACTCAAGACTTTGCTGGCTAGGGCATCATGTTGAATGTTGTAACAAACATTAATCTATCTATTTGTTGGACAAGAAGAATTACAAATTATGATATATTATTTGGCTTGTCTTTTGTTGATCTATTATTATGTTCTATCAACATTTTACTCTCAAGTATATGTGATTGCTAAATCTGAATTGGGCCTTAAAGAAGATTGAAGTAAATTGCATTTAAACATAGAACATACCATGGTTGTCTAAATTTAACATGGTATCAGAGTTGAGGTGAAGACAAAGCCCAAGATAGTGTAAAAAGAAATCACCGAAGAAGAAGTCTTATCAAGGACCAATGGCCTTCTCAACCTACAAGGGTTTCAAGACTAATGATAAGTTGACTGATAAGTCCAATTATCATGCTTGGAAGATGATCATCAAGGATTTTATTCATAAGCACTTGGTTTCTTATATCTCCGAGCTAGGCACATCTAAAGAGATGTATGATAAGTTCGTTAGCATCTTCAGGGCTAGAAATGTTAATCAAGTTATTTCCTTCAAAAACAAGCTGAAGAATATTAAGAAAGGGAAAGATGAATCCATCCAATCATATTTTATGATGCTCACAGAAATCAAGAATGATCTCCTTGCCATAAGAGAATAGGTAGTTGATCGAGAGCTTGTCCTCATTGCTCTTGGAGGACTCCCTGGGGAATGGTATGTATTCAACACTACTATTCTAAATAATAATGTGATTCTTGATTTTGATGAATTGTTGACGAGATGCACCCAAGAGGAGACAAGGATGATGGAGAGAGACCATCCCTCTAATGGGAATGGCGGTTACCCTACTGCCTTCACTGCTCATGCAAAGAAGAGGAACAATGGTGGTCCGAGAAATCAAAACCATGGAAGAGTAGGACCCAAAGGAAGAAAAGGAAGATGTTACACTTATAAAAGTTTGGTCACTATGCAAGAGAGTGCCTCAATAGAAGGGACCCTCCTAGAGATGATGACAACAACAATAACTTCAGGGGGAATGGAAATCAAAGGAACAATAGGTTTAAAGGAAAGAGGAAGGCTCCCTCTAATCGAAGTGGACATGGTAAACCTTTCAAGAGGTCATGGAATTACAGGTATGATGAGTCCAATATTGTTGATAATAAGAAAAATGAATGTATTCTTGTATCTTCCCTCTTTGCTGCATCTCCTCCTGACACCCTGGATGTCTGGTTGATTGATAGTGTTGCTTCAAGGCACCTCACTGGATATAAAGAAGCCCTCTCTGATCTATTTGAGAATGATACTAATTTAGAAATTATCCTTGGAGACAATGCCACCTATCTCGTGAAAGGGACACCGACTGTGACCCTTCATCCATCTAAAGGTCAAGTCCTCCACTTACAAGTTGTGTTGTACGTACCTAATTTGAAAAAGAACCTTGTGTCCATTTCAACAATGGAAGACAAAGGATTCAAGGTGGCATTCATTGATGGAAAGGTACGCATTTGGAATAAGAACTTCAAAGAAGCTCTTACTATTGGTTTTAGAGTTGATACACTCTATCAGGTTGGAGGAAGTCTGTTGGGGGCCATGTCATGTGATACCACTCTTCACACCGAGCTATGGCACCAGAGGTTTTCACACCTTCATTACAAAGGCCTTCCCAAAGAAAGTAAGGTGGTGATAGGGATTACCGAGTTCAAAGAGGACCATGAAAGTATATGTCAAGGTTGTGCCGAAGGGAAGTATACAAGGGGACCTTTCCCCTTTAGTGTCACAAAGACATCAGATATCTTGCAATTGATACATTCTGATCTATATGGTATGTTGCATGTAACATCCTTGCGAGGATGTTTGTATTACATGAATTTTATAGATGACTTCCCTCGCAAGACTTGGATATATTTCTTGAAGAATAAGGACAAAGCATTCAAATGGTTTTGTACCTTCAAGGCCTTGTGTTGGCCCTCGTTTTTTATCTCTTTTTGTTTATGAGATACATCTTATTTTCCATACTATCCATCTATACACCATCATATCCACCTCATTTTGACCAATAAATACATATACAGGTATTTAAATTAATTTTTTCAATTCTTATAAGTTTTTGTAAAAATTTAATTTTAAGTGCATTTTTGGACAACATCAGAAATTCCCATAATGGCCTCATGGTTTGCATATTTGTAGGAAACTTGGGCTCGAGTTGGATATATTTATAGAAGGATTGCGAACTAATATTAGGTGTACACCTGTTTTTACAGTCAAACTAAGCTTTAATAGGCTCGGTCAAAGGTGGTCAAATAGGACCTGTTTTTTATGGAGGATCCCTAGGAACTAGGTCAAAATTCTTATTTTATGAGATTTTCCATATTTTGATGGATATGATGGATGAATTCGACCTGATTGGATAAGATAAGGATAGTCATGACTATAGGAGATATTTTAGATGAATTTGTTAGATAGTTTATCTATTTAAGCCTCAAACTTTGAAGGCATTGATATGTAGAATTTGTATGACTTAACATTATTATTTATGAGACTTTGGAGACCTAATTGAAGATCTGTTATATTCCATTTGATAATTTTATATTATGATTTATTGAATGACGTTTTAAGTAGCTGAAAACACCTTCAGTGTGCGAGGCAAGGGTGGAGGGCCTCCACACCGAGCTAAGTGCACTTCCTAGTTTATTTGTAGTTGCAGTTTTTGAATTAGTTTTCTTATGTTTAACTTGTTTATTAGATTTATGTTGATGATTTATGAGTGTTGATGAATCTTAATTATCATTCTAATTCTGCATATGAAAGGACAAACAAATTTTTAAGTTAAACATTCTTTCTATCTGAGTAAAGATCTTAAGCTAGAATTCATATTTTCATGATTTTAATGTTTTTCTGAATTCATGTTTTCTAATAATGGCATTATTGATAAATGGATTTATGATGAAGAAAAACCAGGACATATTCAGTAAAGAGCCTCTTCGATTATTGTTTCATGTATCTTAATCCATTGCTCAATTAGTATTTTTTGATTTCTAATGCATGAAGTAATCTTGTTAGAGAAGGACAAACAGATCTCTTATGTTAGGAGATTCTTCTTCTTCTGATTTCATAATTGAATTTAGAAATGATTTAAGTTAGATTTATATTTGTAATATGCATTTTCTTAACCTCTGATAAATCATCCTCTAACTTGATCATAACTGAAATCCATATACTTTGGGGATGATTCTAAGTCCTACTAGCCCAGATTGATAATAAATACTTGTGTTATTTTACACAGAAAATTGACCCAAAATTTTGGCACTATTGCTGGGGAAGCATTTTTCAAAACGATCAATTAGGAAGATAAGAAGCTAAAAATAAAATAAAATCATCAAAAACAAAAAAAAGCATAGTATTTCTTTCAAGTTATGTTTTCTTATGCCTAGAGATAGAGATCAGAAGGGTAGATTTGTGAAATAAAACCCCCCAACAGCTCATTCATCCACAAGACTAACAAAACCAATTGCTGGAATACCTACTATAGAAGAGTTAGAGGAAAAAAATAGATCATAATAAATATTTACTTTAGTTGAAAGACAAATCTTGTTAGCCTTGGAGGTAAAAGAAAACAATCACCTAAAGAACCTCCTTCCTTAGGGAAACAAAAAGATACAAGAAAACCAATTGTTGAACAACTAGAGCAGCCTGTCCTTGAACAAATAAAAGTCGTGGAAGAAATACAAAATCAACCTCATATTCAAACACTACATATCTCTGAACAAGAAATGGCTGAAGAAGGAGAAGGATCAACTAGGCTAAACATGCCTCCTGAACAAAGGCTTGAATATGAAAGAAAACAAAGGGAATGGAGAAGAAAACGAAGGGAAGAAAGAATAATTGAGGAAGAAAGAAAGGCATAGGAAGACAGAAGAGCAGAAGCACTTAGAAGGATAGAGGAAGACGCAAGAAGAGAAAATCAAAATAGAAGAACATAAGAAAATGAGCAAGAAACTAACAATGATCAGGAAACTACTTTTGGATTTCCAATCTTAGATTCAAGAGAAATATTAGGAGAAGAAATAAAAATGAAAAACATTCCACATTCTGTATTGCCTAACTTCTATGAAATGTCAACAGAAGATCCTGATGCATTCATGTTTGAGTTTGATATCTTGTGTAGAACTTATGGATATACAGATGATACACACAAGCTTCAAATTTTTCCTGCTACTCCGAAAGAAACAACTTTGAAATGGTGTATGGGTTTAGGAGAACATACAATAGCTTCTTTGGATGATATGAAGAATTTTTTTCTTAAAAAGTATCAAGCTTACTGCAGGGCTAGAGACTCAAAATAAGACATTTTTAGAATGAAACAACAAGAAGACGAAAGTTTGGAAATATTTCTTTACAATTTACAGAAATCCAAACATCATTCTCTAAGTCTCGATACCATCCGTACCATATTTCTGAAGGGTATAAAAGATGAATATTTAGACATCCTTAATTTGATGGGAAAAAGGAGATATCTCCAATTTACCATTTGAAGAAATTGTTGAACTTTGTCAGAAATACTCTAGGGGAAGAGCAAAGAGTGGAAAGAGAGATATTTCATCAAAAGCTTCCAAATCTGCAACAAGTGCAGTAACAAGAGCAGAAATAGGAATTTTACTAGAATATTTCAAAACAGATCTCTTGAGCACTTTGGGAACACAAGTAGATGTATTGAAAGCTAAGAAAAACAAATAAGAACAAGATGAAATCTTAGAAATTTTCTGTCCAAAGTGTAGGCAAAAACATCCACTCAGGGAATGTCCTTTGCAAAGTATACAAGTGTGTGGACTATGCACAAAAAATCATGCAACAGAAAATTGTCCCAAATTAAAAGAATTGCAAGGAGAAGGAGTGCAAGGAGTAGATTCTCTCTACTATGGCACCAAGGAGACCTTGGAAATTAAGGATGCCTAAAAAATTCCCTCAAAAAAACCCCCAAAATTTTCAATATCCTTAAAATTCATGGAATAAACGAATGCCATGGTAGGCTTGGTCACCACAACAATATCAAAACCAACCTGCACAAGGTTGGAGGGGATATGGTTATGGAAACCAACCACCTCAGCATATGTATCCTCAACAGTATCAAGATCAACAACCATAGCCTCCACAATCATTTCCTCAATACCAACAATTCCAACAACATAAACCAATGCCATTTCCACCCCAAAATCAACCAATGCTAACTCAACCTCAGCAGCTTCAGCTGCCTACTAACCAACCACCTCCTAGACCAACACAATTTCCAGCTTAGCCAATAGCTAATCCAAGTAACAAGGTGGATAGACCAACATATCATGTGGACGAGGCAATATATTATCCTACTTATTCAATTCTTCCCATACAAGATGTCAACCTAAGGTCTGGGAAGGTGCTACCGAAAGATTCTCCTCTGATAATTGAAGAACAAACTGAACAAGGAGAACAAAGTCAACAATCTCAACCAAAACAACAAATTTAGAAAGGTAAATCTATTATGACTCAAACTCCACCATATCCAGAGAGATTAATACAACATAATATCCCAATATATCTGCCTGAATTTAATATTCTGGATGAATTGAAAAACACATATGTCAAATTCCTTTGTTGCAGGCAATTAAAGATATTCTGATATGCAAAAACAATAAAGGAATTATGCATTAAGAAATCTGGTAGAAGAAAGAAGGATCCACCCACAATCCAGTTAATTGGAAGTTTAGCTAGTCTCATATCTAAAAACACAACCATTGAAAAATATGTTGATCCAGGGATACCTATGGTTACCATTTCGATTAACAAATTTTCAGTGCCAAATACTTTAATAGACTTTGGAGAAGCTATCAATGTAATGACTACAGAGACTATGAAACATTTAAATCCAAACAACATTAGACCTACTACTACAGTCTTAGAACTTGCAGATAGATCTAAAGTTGTACCAGAAGGTATATTGGAAGATATCATTGTCTCACTGGATTCATGGGAGTATCCTGTAGACTTCTTGATTTTGCAGCCAAAAACAAATTTAGGAGGGCATCCCTTAATTTTAGGCAGACCATGGTTAGTCATTGCATATGCTTACATTAGATGAAGGTTAGGAAGTATGATTATTACACATGGAGATGAAAGAAAGCATGTTACATTGTATCCTCCTATTCAATCTCCTTCTTTATTATCATGGCTTGATGGAGACGAACCACAAGAGCTTCAATCTGTTATTAGTCTTAATCAAGTTTATAATTTTAGAGAGGAGGAAGAAAATGAGGATTTTTTAGATATTTTCATCTCAGAACCAAATATTTCATAGTAGCTTAGAATAACTCAATATGAAGCTGCTAGTTATCTTTTAAATGAATGTTTTTAGGAAAATTTCACTATAAAAATATTGCAAAATAAATTCAAAAGTTTTTTTCCTATTAATTCAATTACCAATTCAAAAAGAAAAATCATTGAGATCAGTCCTAGGAGACGTTTGAAAATTGGTAATAAATTACAATCATCACAAGAGGAAAATATAATAACACTGTTACAAAAATATTCAAAAGCTTTCGCTTGGGATTACACAGACATGCATGGGATTCATCCAAAAACATGTATCTATCACATTTACACTGATGATCAAATTAAACCTGTAAGGCAACCACAAAGAAGGATGAACCCCATGATGAAGGAAATAGTGAAAGAATAATTACAGAAACTATTACAAGTCGGATTTATCTATCCTATTTCAGATAGTCAATGGGTTTCACCCTTAGTTGTAGTACCTAAGAAAAATGGGAAATGGAGAGTTTGTGTAGATTAAAGAGAACTCAATAAAGCTACATTAAAATATCATTTTCCTTTACCATTTATTGATCAAGTGTTAGATTCATTAGCTGAAAAGAAATTATTTTCATTTCGTGATGGATTTAGCAGATATAATCAGATAAAGATAGCATTTGAAGATCAAGATAAGACAACATTCACATGCCCATGGGGAACATATGCATACAATGTATTACCCTTTTGTTTATGTAATGCACTTGCTACCATTGAGAGAGAAGTTCTTGCAATCTTTGCTGATTTGATCCATGAGTGTGTATAATTTTACATGGATGATTTCACTGTGTATAGCAGAACATATGATGATTGTTTACAAAATCTTGAAAAAGTGTTAAAAATATGCATAGAGACAAATCTACCACTCAGTAATGAAAAATGTTTTATAATGTTAACTGAGGGAATAGTGTTGGGACACCATATTTCTTCTTCGAAAATAAAGGTGGACCTAGCAAAAATTCAAGTCATTGTGAATTTAATACCACCCACAACACAAAAAGAATTATAAGTTTCTTGGGTTATGCAGGCTATTATAGGAGATTTATGGAAAATTTCAGTAAAATAGCTTTTCCATTATTCAAGTTACTTTCGAAAGATGTGGAATTCGAATGGACAAATAATTTTCAAAATGCATTTGAAAAATTAAAAGAAAATTTGTCAATTGCACCCGTTCTTTGAGGACCAAATTGGTCTTTGCCATTTAACATTTCAACTGATGCATATGACACTACTATTGGAGCATCACTTGGACAGAAAGAGAATCATTTTAATTATGCCATATATTTCATAGGTAAAAACTCAACACTAGTAGAATTGATCTACATTGTTACAGAAAAAGAAATGTTCGATGTAGTACACGCAGTTAATAAATTTAGAGATTATATAACAAGGTATCAAGTTTACATCCACACAAATCATTGAACCATAAAATATTTAATGAACAAATTAATCACAAATGGAATAATAACTAGATGGTTGTTATTAATGCAAGAATTTAACATTATTGTGCAAGATTGACCAAGAAAGGATAATCAAGTTGCAAAATTTCTATCAAGACTTCATTCACCTGGTGATCCAAATCCAGTATCATATAATTTTCCAAATGAACATCTATTTGATATAAATGTCAAAACTCCATGGTTTTCAGATATAGCTAACTATTTATCATATGGAATCCTACCATCTAATTACATGAATAAACAAAAAAAAGAATAATCAGAGAAAATACTAGATATAGTTGGGTCAATGGAGATCTATTCTATACTGGTGCTGATATAATGATTAGAAAATGTGTTAGAGAAGATGATATTATTGATATTTTGAAAGCATGTCATGACGAACCATGTGGTGGTCATTTTGCAGACAAGCGGACATCATACAAAGTGTTGAAACTTGAATACTACTGGCCAACCATCTTCAAAGACTCCAAGGCCTATGTGAAGAGATGTGACAATTGCCAAAGAATTTGTAGACCAGTGGCATCAGATGAAATGCCATTAAAGCCACAAGTACTGATTGAACCATTTGAACAATGGGTTTTAGATTTCGTGGGACCAATCGACCCTTCATCCAATGGAAAGAAGTACATCCTGGTATGTACAGATTATGTAACTACATGGGTGGAGGAAAAAGTAGTAGCACGGGCAATAGAAGATATTGTTGTGTCTTTTCTGTTTGAAGAAATATTTTCAAGGTATGGAGTTCCGAGACAGATAGTAACTGACCAAGGCACATAGTTCACATCAAAGCTTGTTTGAAATCTTACAGAGAAATACAAGATCAAACACAAAAAATTAACTCCGTATCATCCTCAAGAAAATAGACAAGTGGAATAAAAAAATAAAGTCCTAGAGAACATTATGACAAAGGCTATACAAATGAACAGAAAGGACTGGTCAGAAAAATTGAGAGATGCACTATGGGCATATATGATAACATGGAAAAACACAACTGGGTTCAGTCCATATCAATTAGTGTATGGAAAGGAAGTCCTATTACCCATATAATTTCAAATACATACATTCAAGCTAGCAATAGAATTTGGGATGGAATTATCTGAGGCACAACAATAAAGAATTATAGAATTAAATAAAATGGATTAAATACGACAACAAGCAGTAGAGCACGCATTTCTTGTGCAAGAACAAATAATTAAATGGCATGATTGATTCATAAAGAATAAAGTGTTTCAGAAGGGAGATTGGGCACTCTTGTTCGACTCCAAGTTCAAAGATTTCAAAGCAAAGTTTACGACTCATTTTCTTGGGCCATATGAGATTGAAGAAATATTTTACAATGGAGTTGTGAAGATAAAAACAATTGACGAAGCATATGTTTCATTTATCGTTAATGGACATAGGCTTAAAGTCTACAATAATGCTATAAATAAAGAGGATTTTATGAGAAAATTTTCCATATATTCAGATCTGGAACTAATTGGGCAGCATAGCAACATGCCTCCCATAATTCCAAGAGAAGATTAATAAAAATAAATAAAAGAGTTTGGTTGTGAAAATCCAGAAAACGGGCACAATACAAACTCGAATTCATATCGAAAAACCAACTTTTTTGGCCAATATGAATTCTCTTTTTGTTTTCATTTTACTTCATTATGATTTTTGCAGATATACCCTCCGAGACATGTCAAAATTGAGGACAAGTCTTAACATCAGCTTGGGGGAAGGTGTGTAATAAAACTATGAAAATATTTTTAGCAGTTGAATTGAAGATGAAATATGAATTATAATTACAAAGGGACCTGGTACATCATTCAACATATACAGAAGGGACCTGGATTATTATTGAGAAAATTATCTAGAAGGGACCTGTATCATTACGACATAAGAAATTTTCAAACATTATTACAAATTATGCCAGAAGGGACCTGAAAATAAAAAATGACATAAGGGGCCTAAGCTACATCAATATTGAAGATCATGACAGAAGGGACTTGAATGTAAAAATTTAACCTGCAGAAGGGACCTGAAAAACATCATTCCAAATCAAATCAGATGTGAAGCAAAATAAGTCTCTACATAGTCCGGAAGAACCATCGTTATAAAAAAAAAAAATATTGACCATCGTGAACATCAAATGGTTTGAGGGAATACAAGTATAGTAAGTAATAAAAATTTCTTTTAAAATTTCAATTTTCTGTGAAAATATTCTAGAATTGTAAAGCTAATTTACTACTGGTTATGCATTTTTATCACCTACATTTCATCACCTATGCTTTTAGCCCTATTTTATCCATACCTATACCACTATCCTAATCACTCAATAAACATTCCATAATCTATCCATACCATACCCTACCCTAATTTTCTAAACAAAATAATCATAAAAAAAAGGCTTAACATTAAACCTTTGTTGGACCTATAATAAAAAAACAAAGAGGTTAGTTTCATTGTAAATATTTGATTTTAAAACATGACCATTTCCTTGATCATTTTTAAAATTAAATAAAAAAACAAAACCTAAAGTCTAAATCATATTATAGCGCAACTATTTGAATTTCAAAAGAAAAGCACAATCATAAAATATGGTTATGAGCTAAGGTAATGGAGCGGAAGTGCAACCATAATGCAAACAATGAAATTCATATGAAGCAAACTAACCTAAACATTAAAATGATGCTATGAAAAAAAATTCCTGGAAATGATGCATATATCAATGGATGGGAATATGATGAGACGGTGGTGGAATGTAAATATGATGGTACACAGTGATGTATATACAAGCAATGGAACGAAAATATGATGGTACATATTCAATGAGGTATGATGCATTTCAATGGAGAATGGAAGCGGACGTAGTGATCAATGCAAAGCATGAGAACAAAATGTGAAAAGGACTGCGTAATAAGTGAAGTCGAGAACGAGATGTACACCGTGGAGTCAGCATGCCAAATTAGCCATGAAAGGTAAGCCACAAATGCACCAGTCAAGCGGTTGATGAACGGTCAAAACAAATTCAAAATGAAATATTACAACACTGTGTAAACTATTGAGAGAACCTCCGCTATTTCTAAGACCTCAAGAAACTAAAACACACTCTGTTTTTCAACATCATTGCCTTTCGAAGGCTCAATGAGAGAAGGAGTGTTGTGTAATCAAAACACGCATCCATTTTGAAACTCTATGAGAAACAAATAAACAAGAGAAGACAAGGGAGAGCTGTGAGGAGAATAGAAGAAATATAATTCATCAAAGAAGGCAGGAGATATAGCAGTGAGAAGAACGGAAGGATAAGGAGAATTGACTGAAGTTTCAAGCCAACATATCTGGCAAATGTGTCAAGCGACCATGCTGTCAGGAGGAAAAAATCCTGTGAAGAACGAGGTAAGAAGCAAACTCAGATTTTCTTGTTTAAAACAACAATGATTCGCATGAGTAAATATCAGGGTTTTTAAAAAAACTGAGAGTTATAAATGAATTTCTTCTACTATGGTTTTTAAAACTTGGCATTGCCTTATGTTTTGTCAATGCCACCACTCATAAATTCTCTGCCATCAGTCAACACTAAATCCTCTGTTGATTAAATGAGTAAATGACGAAGATATTGAGTGAGATTTTGATCAGATTGGCATTGCTTGAAACATAGAGACTCCAGTTAAACTAAAAGGAAAATCATGAGGATCATAGTATAAAATCATGCGGATCATTTCAAAGACAGGTAAACTTGAAAACATCTTCATGCACAGTCTTCTAATTCAAATTGAATGAAAATAGAGAATGGAGAGTTTGGTTTGAAATGCACAGTGATTTCATTTTAATTGGGTTTTGTAGTAAATTAATTTCATTTGCACACTCAATAAGAGAATTCAAATCAGTTTTTGTGGTGAATGATTGGTTTAAAAGGCACAATCAGCATGTTTTTTCATTTTTGCATAACAAATGGTAAAGTCTGGTGAATTTTGAAGAAAACAATGAACTCATTTTATGAGATTTTTGATGAAATAAGTGCGATATTTTTACAAATTATCTTGCATAAATAGTGAGCTTATATTAGATATATAATGCTTTGCCTTAGAAAATGAATTTTGTATGGAATCAAAGGGTTAGAAGACACTGTTGTATAAAAAAAATTCATTTTTTTTTTCACATAGTCAAACAAGATTTTTTTTTTTTACAAAACAGAGGTAGAGGTTTTTTATTTTTAAGAGACAGAGGATCAAATAGAGAGTAGGATAAAAAAAACATGATTTTTTATGTTTTTATAAACCTCTCTATATCAAATATTGTGTCTATTTGAAGCAATAAGCTCACTTCTTCCAAAGAAAACATAGGATTTATTTCAATTACTTAGCAAAAGCAGCAAACAGAGGTAAGCCTCACTACTGTGATAACATCTAGTACTTGGATTTGTGTTTTCAAAAATGAAGTTAATGATAGTAGATGAGCACATCAAATGGTTTTCAGAAAATATGAAATCAAGAACAGAGCCCAAATATTTTCAGATTGAACATTGGAGTAGGGACACAGTTGATAAACTTTATCAATCAAGCTTGATAAGCTTCCTTCAAAAATTCAAAGGGCATAACGAAGAGATCACAAGGGAGTTTATAAAAAATTGCAAACAAGATGAAATTATGGTGGGTATTTTACACATTCCTTTAACTCCAAAATCTATTTCTGAAGCCCTAGAGTTGCCGTTCTCAGGTGAACTTTACCACAAAGGATTGCATTTCAAGGACAAGGGTTGGACATTCTTCTTGGATAAGAACAGAAAGGGTTCATTTTATAGGTCAAAGGGGATTCCCAGGGAATGGTTCAATGAACCATGGGCTAAATTAGTTTTTATAATGCAAAAGTTTTTCACTTGTGATAGAAGACATAGTGTAGTACACCTATATCACATTAGGTTTCTACAGCATGTTAAATGAGATATTAGGATCAATTTGCTATAATTATTTTATATAAACTTGATGAGGATGATTGAAAGTGTAAAATCTGAGACCAAACCCAAAGAAGCCCAAATTTATCATCAGGGACTCATAAAAATCATTGTTGACTACCAGCTGAAAACTAAGGGAATGGTTTGGAAATATTTCTTGATTCAAAATAAGTTTGTAGAGAAGGAAACAAAAGACAAAATTAAACCAATACAGGAAACAAGAAATATAGAGAATTCACCTCTCTACCCAAGGACCAGATCAAAGAAACAACATGAAACAATCATGGTAGAGAGGGAAACATCATTCTTGACCATTTCTAGGAGATAGAAAAAGAGGAATTCAACAGATAGAAGTAACAAAGAAAAATAACCAGAAGTGCAAATCATAGAAACATCTCCTTTAACCAAAAAATCCAATGAAATCTTTAAGAGGTTGCAGCAAGAATTTTATGAAAATCCTGTAGAGAGAGATTATTATTTTGAAAATGATGAGGTTGAAGCTACTTCAGTTTCCAAAAATACCAAGGAGGAAGACCAAAACCTTAGCAGGATCAAAGAGTTAACTGATAATATGGAGGTAAGTAGAATAATGGAAATGCACCTGAAAAGAGAGAGTGAAGCATATAAGGCAAATAGTGAAAAAATAATTAAAGAAAATGAGAAGATAAGTGAAGAAACGGGAAAATTGAAAGCCAAAAACAATCTTCTCTACATACAAGCATTCAGGTGGCTTAAGGAGAAGAATTCTTGGAAAGCCAAATACGAGAAACAAAAGATTGAAACTTCAATATACAAGGAAGAACAATGCAAAGTTATGTATTCTCTTCTACATGAATCACAATAGGAAATTTCAGGGTCAGGAATGGGATTAGCATCAGAACTTAGGAGGTGCAAAAGGAAAAAGCAAGCATGAGGATATGCTTGAACATCAGCTTGAGGGAGATGTTGGCCCTCGTTTTTGATCTCTTTTTGTTTATGTAATAAATCTTATTTTACATAATATCCATCTATACACCATCATATCCACCTTATTTTGACCAATAAATGCATATACAATTATTTAAATTAAGTTTTTCAATTCTTAGAAGTTTTTGTGAAAATTGAATTTTAAGTGCATTTTTGGACAACATCAGAAATTATCGTAATGGCCTCATGGTTTGCATATTTTCAAGACACTTGGGATTGAGATGGATATATTTCTAGAAGTATTGGGAACTAAGATTAAGTGTACACCTATTGGTATAGTCAAACCGAGATTTAATAGGCCCAGTCAAAGGTGGTCAAACATGACCTGTTTTTATGGGGGATCCCTAGGAACTAGGTCAAACTTCTTATTTTGTAGGATTTTCCAGATTTTGATGGATTTGATGGATGAATTTGGCCTGATTGGATAAGATAAGGATATTCATTACTATAGGAGACATTTTAGATGAATTTTTTGGATACTTTATCTATTTGAGCCCCAAACTTTGAAGGTATTGATATGTACAATTTGTATGACTTATCATTATTATTTCTGAGACTTTGAAGAAATAATTGAAGATATGTTATATTCCATTTGATGTTGTTATATGCTAATTGATTCACTGAATTTTAAGTAGTTGAAAACAAATCCAGTTTGCGAGGCAAGGGTGGAGGGCGCCCACACCAAGCTAAGTGCACTTCCTAGTTTATTTGTAGTTGCAGTTTCTAAATTAGTTTGCTTATGTTTAACTTCTTTATTAGATTTATGCTGATAATTTATGAGTGTTGATGAATCTAATTATAATTATTATTCTGCATATGAAAGGAAATTTTTTTTTTTAAGTTAAACATTCTTTCTATCTGAGTAAAGATCTTAAGCTATAATTCTTCTTTTCATGCTTTTAATGTTTTTCTGAATTCCTATTTTCTAACAATAGCATTATTGATAAATGAATTTATGATGAAGGAAAATCAATACCTCTTTAGTGAAGAGACTCTTCAATTATTGTTTCATGTATCTTAATCTATTTCTCAATTATTAATTTTTTATTTCTAATTCATGAAGTAATTTTGTTAGAGAAGGATAAACAAATATCTTAAGTTAGGAGATTCTTCTACTTCTGGTTGCATACTTGAATTTAGAAATTATTTAAGTTAGATTTATATTTGTAATATGCATTTCCTACCTTTGATAAATCACATTATAACTTGATCATAACTGAAACCCATATACTTTGGGGATGCTTCTAAGTCCTACTAGCCCGGATTGATAAGAAATATTTGCATTAGTTTACACAGTAAATTGACCCAACACTTATCCTATGTGATCTGCGATGTGAGGTATTTGGGATAGGTCCACGTCATCATGCCACATCACCCTACCATGTCACTTCCACGTCATCATTAATTTATTGCGATCTTTGGGGTCAGGACCACGTCATCTACCACATCATCTTGCCACGTCACTGCCACATCATCGCCATGTCACTACCATGTCATCTTCTCACGTCATTTCCCTCACTTCACATTTCACAGTTTCTATGACTCATAACATCACAAATTAAACAGTTTAACTTGCGACCTTATCATATAAATGTAAAACTCATCGATATGCGATATGTGATTTAATCTCCACAGTTGATCGATGCCCAGATCCAACGGTCCACACTACTCCTTTGTTGATCTGCTTCGCATCGCAACTTAAACAGTTTAACTTGCGATTTCTTATCATATAGATGTAGAACTCACCGATATGTGATATGCGATTTAATCTCCACCGTTGATCATTGCCCAGATCCAATGGTTTATGCTGCTCCTTTTTTGATCTACTTCGCATCACAAATAAGATAGTTTACCATGCGTTCTTTGAACATAAAATCACCAAAGTTCAAGATACTGTTAGGTTTTCAATTTAATCTCCGTTGTTGATCTATGACCAGATCCAATGGTCCTCGTTGTATCTTTACTCTGGTTTGCCGACTTTTCTTATTTGGTTGTGCCCGTTCGTTTCTTTCTAGTTGTTCGTAGAATACTTGACTCATTCACGACTTTGCCCATGTTCATGACTTGCCCCGTGTTATCACCAAAAAATGAAGCATCATTTGAAAAATTTAAATAGGTTCATGTGTCAATGGTAGGGTTGTAGGATTCAATCTTTTATATCCTTGTTCAAGGGAAATTTTAAATTTTTCTTGTTTAAGCTTACCCTAAGGTCTAAACCCACTTACTTTCAAATCCCCTGATGTTACATCATTCATAATTTTCTGACATATTTCAATTACCAAGTTTTTTGTACTGAAATGGCCATTTTAGCCAAGAAACCATAGTTTCGTAGCGAAATCCACTGAGAAATGTCACTTTTCACTATGAAACTGTTGATAATTTCGTAGCGAAAACACCTAGATTTACACTAAATATGATATGAAAGTGTGGTTTCCTGTTTGTCTTTTCAAGTTAGCTGTTAGGTTATAGAAAATCATTGGGAAAGGGTAAGTTAGATACCATTCGAGTCATTGAGGGATAATATCAAGGTACATGGTCACGTATGAAGTCATCATCACCATTTTAGGCATGTATGAGTCATCATTGTGTTATGAAGTGGACATCAAACTTCAAAATATTTCCTAATTCAGTCATTTCTCATTCTTCATTTCTTATTTGCGTGATATCGAGTGCTAGAGAGCTATTGCATTGAGCCAAAGCTATGGCTAGTGTTTTCGAAGGTTTATCAAGTGAGGCTGCAAACTATCAGTGAGGCTGACCAGAAATCAAAGAAACCATGGCAGAAAAAAGAAGGACAAATAAGGGTGGAAAATGTCTGAGATATGAACCAACAGATATGGATATGATCAATGAAGACCCAACAACTGTGGAATTCTTCAGAAGGATAGGATGTTTACAGTTTTGTGAAATATTACAAGGCTTCCATGTACAGGTTTCCAAATAATTTGCCTTAAACTTCAGTGGAACAACTACCAAAGTGGGGATGATTAATCTTTCCATCACACCAGAGGTCATTGCAGCAACAACAGGGATTCCAAGGGGATAAGAGAAGTGGTTCAAAGGGTTCAAGTTCAACATGGAGCAGTGCAAAGAGTTTATGAAGCCTGAAAACAGTGAAATGGACCTTACTAATGCCATTCCAAGGAGTTGCATGAAGGATAACTATTCAAAATTGTTGCTCATCATCCCAAAGTATTTTACTTGTGAAGGAAGATATCATAAAGTCTAATCATGCCATTTCAAGCTACTCCTTCACTTTACTGGTAAGATATCTCTTCATCTGCCTTTCTATTTACGTAGAAGTTTATCAAAAATGGAAGATAAGGTCCAAGAAAAATCTGAAGGGAGTAAGACTTCATTGTTTCATCATGGTTTAATGAAACTGTTGGTTTTATATGAACTCAAAAGACTAGGCAGAGGCTGGTCTTCATTTTTGTTTGTTAGTGGTTTTGATTTGGATGCTCTTACTCCTTCAAGAACTCCTAAACCTAGGAGAATTCCATCACCATTAGTAGCAGAACAAAGTGAACCATTAGTAGCAGAATAGAGTGAACCATTGGTGGCAGAATCAAGTGAACCAACAAGTGAACCAATCATGATGGGAACAGAGCAATTGCAAAGTTTTGATACCCCAGATGTCCCACTTGCAAAACAAAAATCAAAGGTGATAAAACCTGCAAAACAAAAACAAGCTGTGAGTAAACAAGGAACCAAAAGGATGACAAGGAGTTAAACAGTGGCCTTAGAAGACAAAACAGTAGCTGTAGAAGATAAAGTAGTAGCTAAAGGAAATCTAGAAGACATATTACATGCCATTGGCATAGAAGGACTCCTATAGTACACTCTGAGGACATAGAGGAAGGTGGACAAAAACTAAAGAAAGTCAAATATGCAAAGAAATTAGAATTTGAAGGTGAAGATGCAGGTTTTATGTTCCAAGCAAGAAAGCCTATGACAAGGAATGTCGGAAAGATAGTATGGAGTATTAAAGAGGTTCATCCATCTACTAACATAGTCCAGCCACCACAAGACATGATTGATCTTTCATCACCTGTAGAGAAAGATACAGTTAGCAAATCAAAGAAAGGAAAAGAGAAAGTGATACAAAAAACAAAGTTTCGACCCCTTGAAGAAAATTGAAGTTGGCCAACCATGAAATTGTTGCTATGAAGAAAGAAGCAAGGAAACACAATGTAGAGAAGGTTCAGTTTGAAAAGTTGAAGGAAATTTGGGAAGATCAGGTTGATAGTGTTTCCAAGACTCTAGATAATACACAGAAGCTTATCAAATGGACCATTCCATTGAAGAAAGAGGTCAAACATGTTAGGAAAATGAACATAAATTTGAAAGCCACCAACAAAAATTTGAAAGATCAGGTTAAAGACCTCTAGGAATAGCTTGAACTAATCCATGAGGAGTTGGAGAAAAAGGGACTTAAAATGACAGTAATTGAGGAGACAATTGCTCAACTCATCATCAATGAAGAAGAGACTCCTCAAGAAACATAATGTGAGATGGTTTATGATTTTGAAGGCTAATGGTAGGTTAGGAACAAGGTTTTTTCACTTAGAAGGTATATTTTTTAAGGTACACAAAATTGTAGAATTTTGACTGTTTTCAGCAGTTTCGTAGTGTGCCTGGGCTTGAAGAACAACAAAACGCTACAAAACTACTGTAGCTTTCCTTTTTGAATTTTGAACCATTTTTTGGTGCTCCCAAGAGATGAAAAATGGTATGGAAGATGCATTAAGGCATAATGAACATCATGTAGGAGAAAAGGACCAGAAATATTGATGGCAAAAGGCTTTTTTGTAACGCTACGAAACTATCATACTTTCGTAGCGTACTGTTTTGAAGATGTATGAGAAGGTTTTTGTGCACTTTTGGATAGTTGGACACTTTCTAAGGTTCAAGGAATTTTTATAGCAGTCATCCAAAGCTTAAAAACCACATGGTGAAGCCAAATCATCAGCTAAACCCTTTGTTGAAGATAAGGACCAGTTTTCCTAAAAAACAGGGGTTGTTTCCAGTTTTAGAGGTCAATTAAGATGTCATGTAGTGATGAGTCCCATCACACCCTATTCGAAGATATGAAGTCATATTTGTCAAAGATGTAATTATTTTAGGAGATAAGGTTGTTATTGTAATAATGAACAGTTTGAGTCCTATTAGGAAAAGGATTGTCAAGTAGGATAGTTGTCATTTTCTCATTAAATAGATGTTTTATGGTTATGCAAGGTGTCATTAGGAAAAAATTCGATGAATCTATCCAGGAGGCAGATCATCTCATCATGTAACAAGTATATTAAAGGGTAGAGAGTCGAATTTGTCAAGGGTTGGAGATTTTTTGGCAATACTGCAGCTTTATGTAAATTGACTATTTTCAGTAATACAGAGACTTGTTTCTTGACCAATCTGTGATTCTGATTGAGTTTTAGTGCCTATATTATCTATATCTTTGATGTATACTATTTGCAATGGTTTTCATCTTTAATACTCAGAATTCATTCATGTAATGCTCTAAATTCCTTTATATATGAATTGACTGTGTGATTTCCTATTTCATGTGTGTGTACTTTTGCTAAAAACTCTTACCTACCTCAGCTTCCATGTCAAGTGAAATTACTACTGAATCACTGAAATTTTTGACTCCATAAGACCAATGTTTGTAGACTGATACTATTTTCAACCTATACTCATCACAAGAAAGTTGTTTTCCAAGTAGAGTTATCCATCTAAATACATCTTTATTCAATATCATTAACCCTTTGAGAGAGCCCTCTTAGACTGAAGAGGCTAAGCTTCAGTCACAAGATTGGGTTTGAAACAATTACATGAGATTGTCTGATTAGTAGCCTATCAGGTGAAATTTTGTGATAACACCCTACTTTCATGACTTTTTCTGCTTAGCATTCACAACTCGACCCAAACGTGCACGACTTGACCCAACACGTTCACGACTCTTCCCAACACGTTCATGACTCCGCCTTTGCTGTTTTGCTGCCTTTTCTCCTTTTCTACCTTAACTGCCCTTGCTACCTTTTCTTCTTTGTTGCCTTTGTTTCATCTGCTCCTTGCTGCCTTTGTTCCTTTTCTGCCTTAATTTTCTTTGCTTCCTTTGCTCACTTGATTCTAAAGTTGCTCCTGTCTACTCTTTTTCCTTTGATGATGGTCTAATGTTGCTCCTTGCCTCTCTGCTGCTCCTCTACCTTTATTTTATGCTTTCTTACTGCATTATTGCCTGATCTTCTTCTTTGCCTTATTTTTGCTACTTCTCTGCTCCTTTTCCTTAATGATAGTTCTGATGCTGCTCCTTTGTGCTCCTTTTCCATCAATGACAATATTTCCAACAGTCTCCCCCTTTGGCATTGATGGCAACATATCCACCAATACTCCAATGATTCCTCCAAGGCTTACTCCCCCTTTCATTCTGAGAAGTGTCTTTCTTCCTCTACTTGATTTTAGAAGAGCCTTTCTTCTTCTGCTTGCTTTTCCTCCCCCTTTGACATCAATGGTAAAGGGTTTCACATTTCCCAAGTAGTTTCGATCTTTGCATTATTTCTCTCTGAGTTATTTATAGGACGCCTTCTTCTGAAATTATACCTTGCTTCTCCAGACTGGTGTAAAAGATTTGTTGGGAGAACACTTTGAGAATCATTGAACTTGTATGTATATACACAGTAAGTTGATACCATCCCAAAGCACAAATTCCTTGCACTTGTATAAAGCTGAAAGTGATGATAAGGACACTTCATAGAACAAATAGTACAAGACTTATATCATCAGAGATGCATCATTGGAATAATACTAAAATACTGAGAATGCTCCATACGACATATAAAGTCTGCTCCAAATATACTTTAGTCTATATTATGATCTTCATCTGAGATACATATTTATTGAGGAAGGTTGTAGATGGAATATGTCTACTTCTGCAATACACATTTGTTCAAATATGATGATGCCAATATATCTTTTGTAGCTGTGGTTCACCTTTACTGCCTGTTGTTGGTGATATGTGCTAGACTACTGATAGGGATATTACACTATCAACTGAAAAGCCATTGATACTAATGTGAACAATGAATCTAAAAAATCCTTACAACTTGTTGTAAAAATAAACCGTCTTTCAATATAAAAGAATGAATGAATTTAATACTGTACAGAGTATTTTCAAAACAAACCCTTGAGGCTAGATACATTCAATTCATTGGTCAATGTCACTTATCAACTATAAAATTTTATTTATGACATAAGGGGCGTATGTATGTAAATGATCAACCTCTCTGCAATGGTGAAATACCAACAATTCCTTTCTACTGAAGTAGGCTTTAGATGAATCAATAAAAGACTCTTGAGCTTCAAATAGTAAGATTAACACAACTAGTCCTTCATACTTCAGACACTTTAACTGTTTTATCATAATAATCTTCAGCAAAACATGTTCAAGTTGTTTAATTAAAATCTCAACAAATAGACTTCACACCGTTTTATGAATGATCTTAAGAAAGATGCCTTGAATATATATTTGTACTGACTTGAGGAAGGCATGTAGTTATATCTAGAAATAGATACTACTTCAATGATCAATATAATACTTCAAATGTAAATAAGATAATTATCCTTTAGCACTTTTATTAACCTTTTCGTGCTTTAAAAATGCATCTTGAAATTCTCCAGTATTTACAATCAGAAAATACTTTGCAATAATCAAAGCAACCAGAGCTTAATCCACATATACTATAATGCTGATAATGCTGGGAATACTTCCTTGATGTACTTCTGCCATAATACGCTGATCCTAAGGACTTGTACCTTACCACTACTCCACTGATAACACTTGGTATTCTGTTGATAGTCAGGCTGCTTGTTCCAAATACCAATTGATACTAAATGGATAATCCATGCAGTAATTTCACTTCAGCTCGCACATACACTCATTGTTAAGACAACCCTCATAGTTTCTACTATTGAGCTCTCCACTTTTCTCAACAACAATCATCAATATACTGAGTCTGATTTTGGAATTATTAACCTTTTGATTATTCTGTCATTTTTTTTTTTAAAGAATGTCACAGCATATTCCTTTCTAAGACTACTCTAGAATCATTGTTGCTCTATATACAATTCAACTATTCTAACATAATTATCTTCAGGAAGACATCTTCAATTTATTTACTTGGAATCTAAAAGGGTAGACAAATCATATATTTATCACTCATTTAACTGCTTTCCTCCAAGGGGACCATCTATTGATGAATGATGTAATGATATAATGATGATAAACATTTCTCTTACTCGTCCTTCTTATTTTTGTTTCATTGTTAACACTTGTAGTGTGATGCAAAATGTGACCATCCTCTATGGATATTTCTAGTTCTATAGCTCAAAACATAATTTTTTGTGATTTTAACCATTCATCACTTAGTATGTTGTTGTCCTCTTAGCTTACATGTTCATGGCTAATTTTCCCTCTACCACCATGGCTGCTTGCTTCCTTTTCTGCTTCCATCAACCTGTTGGCTATTGAATGCTTCAGGTATCCTTCTTCCTCTATAGTTCTCTATCATAGGAATTGTCCTTTCCCTTCCTGAAATTTTAGTTGTTCTTATTCCAAGGAGCTCTTCTTAGACTAATTTTATGGGGAATTTTTATGAACTGCTGCCCCCCAAGATGTTGCTTCTTATCTATTACTAGTTGGATATTTGCATTGCTTCCTAGAGTAGCTCCCCCTGAAACTATGATGGATTCATTATGTTATTGAAGTAACAGGCTCCCCCTTTCTCTTTTCCTTCCATAATTTATTGAGGTTCTTCATAATGTATGCACGTATTTTTGATTCATAGTTTTGTCTGATTTGATTGGATTCCATCATCTATCTAGAGTTCTTTAATGTATATGGTAGCTTACAGTCTTTTTCTTTGTGACCAAGCTTGTGGCATACATAAAATATTATTTTACCAAGGTACATTTAAGATGATGTATAATATTTTGTGCTCCCTTTTGAACATATTTTACATTCAACAAGTTTATGTCCAAAATCATTGCATGCATAACAGTAGCCATGGAAATGATTTCTGTACCTAGTGATAGATTTTCTTCTCTATTTGTTTGCTTGAGGTATAATTTTCATTGGCTGCATATTTAGTTGGTTGGACTAGATTTTATTTGTCTTACAATATGTTGCAGTATGTCTAGGTTTGTGGCAGTCAAAACAAGTGATACTTCTCACAGGAGAAAGGAACCTCCTTTTACATCTTCTCAATTTTTTCAATTCATCCTTAGGAGCGTATGAGCCTTTAGCAATTGACTATTTCTTCCTCTCATTCTCTATCCTTTTATGTTGCTACGTGTTTCTATTTGTTTCTTTAAAAATCATGTTCTTGCTGGCTTCTACTTGTGTAGGAATCTTTTGAGTTGATTCATTATCCTTTACAGCTTTAAAAAAAATGATATTCTCATTATATTCTACCTTGTACTTACTGGTTTCTCCTTCATAGCCTATCCTAGCCTTTATGAGGGGAGACCTTTGAGCATTTAGAATCTGGTCGAACTGTCTAGAGCTTTTAATTTGTGGAATATTCATAATTAGTTCAATTTGGGCCTTCTCTGATTTCATCCTCAGGCTTACCACCTCTTCTTCCAATCTTCCACATTCTAGACTTTTCTCTCTTATTTTCTGTAGCAGAGTGTCTTCTACATTCCTTGCTTCTTAAATTTGTGCCTTTAGGCCAACAATTTCTTCCTTATCTTCATATTCTCTCTCATCAAATATTTGCACCAGTGCCTTAACGTTTTTTTTTCATTCTTCAATATTTCTATTTCAGTCAAGGCTGTGTCAAGTTTGGCTTTTTCCTCAACTGTAATTTCTTCATGGTACTCACATCCATTCACCCTAGTAGGTATCTCATTTGATTGACCTTTTTCCTTTTGAAAGGAATTTTTCTTCTTCTTCTTGTTTATCTTCTCCTTCTTGAGAATGCATCCACTAGTGTCTCCTTCATGCATGAGATGCAATCTATTCTAGATTCCTTTTGCAGAAGTTAAATCCATTATTGAATCAAGATCCTTGTTATGAATATTATTATATATCACACATTTTACCTTGGAATTCCACTGTTGTTCTTGCAAAGAGGGAGAGTCTGTGCAGTAACCATCACATACAAGCTTCCATATCTCAGGTTAATAATCCATTAAATATGTTTTAACCTTATCTCTCCATTTAGGAAAGTTTGTTGTATTCAACATGGGTACATTTTGATAGTCCATGAATCAACCACATCTCCTTCAATCTATTAGGCTTACACCAAAGGAACTGACTCTGATACCAATTGATGGAATCACGATTACTGTTAGACCAAAACCCGCAGGCTTTAGTCTCTGCTACAATCACCAGAGTTAGGATCCATGAGAGGTGGTTACTCCATGTTGCGAAACACATGGGAAGCGTTGAACCCAATTTCCAACACTATTAGCAATATGGAATTGAATTGAATCATTCCACGCCTTATTACCCTCAAGGAAATTGGAGTGCAGTCTAATATCATGGCTTCTAATAAGTTGAAAATGGAGGAAGGAAAGGAAGCAAAAGACAAAAGGAAGATGGAAGAAAAAAAACCTTTTGCTTCTAATTCTCTTAAAACAGAAGAAAATATTAATCAAATGTCCAATTTGATCAAGTTACTTGCCTCTAAGATGACAAAATTAGAGCTTGAAAACAAACCAACTACTAGAGCCAATCAAAATGAGGCAAATAAGAATCAGACTCCCTTCAGGAGGCCTTTTCAACCTTAACAAATCCCACAATGCCCAAGGAGGAATGTTGATGATCAAAATGTTCAACATCCTTTGAATAATTTTTTTGAAGAAGAGAAACAAGAACATGAGGAAGAAAATGAAGAAATAAACCTTGTAGGAGAAACCTCACAGTCAACTTATTTGACTTTGCAAGGATATGAAGACCAGTCAAGGATTTATTTGTTTTCATATGATGAAAATGTTCAAATTTATGCACAAAATGATAAAAAACACCAAGAAGCTCAAAACATAAATTATCCTTTCAGGTCTAAAGGCCCTGTTCAGCAACCTCAACAAAAATTAGATTCAAAGAAACAAGCTGCCAAACCGAATGCCAAATTAAATGATGTTCCTCCATGCCAAAATTCTGCCCCAATTATCAAAACCACGATAGAAAATAAGGAATAAGTTCCAATTTATTTCAGTTTCAAATCTGAATTGAATAAAATAAAAATTCCAGTCCCACTTCTAGAATTGTTGAAGAATCCAACATATAAAGAAACTTTTAAAAGTATGCTACAACCACCTCTTGCTCCTGATTCAGTCAACCTTGAGGATGAACATCCCACTATTTATCTAGGCTATCATGTCCAAGACCAAAATGATGAAAAATCACCACCTTTCTATCTGTCACTCAAAATACATGATAAATTGCTGCATAATTGTCTATTTAATTCTAGGGCTTCTCACAATCTGATGCCAAAGAAAGTGATGGATGAATTGGGATTAGAGATCACCAAGAAATACCATGACCTCTACACCTTTGATTCCAAAAAATTCAAGTCCCTTGGAGTAATTAAGGACATGGTTGTTTCTCTTACCCAACTACCTATGAAAATCTTAGTGATGGACATTGTAGTTGTAGACATTCCTTCTAGATTTGGGATGATACTTTCCGGATCTTGGTATAAAAAATTGGGAGGTACCGTCCAGATGGACATGTCATATGTCACCATCCCAGTGTTTGGAGGGGAAATCAGAAGGCTGTATAGGGAAACCCAAATGGCCTCCATCATTAGTGATCAGCATAATCCTTCAAACCATCCCATATATGCTGAATAAAAGGAATTGGGTTCATAAATACTACACCTTGCTAATGATCATCACTTGGACTGTGATGATTATTCCTGTGATGAAGTTCCTACAAGATGAAGTTGATGATGAATATCCAATCCAAAAGAGAATGCTGCAATTGATAGAGGCACACCAAATCAGAGAATCACTGATAGATAAAACACAGAAGTATCAGACTAAAGTCAAATTTGTTTCTGACAAAAGAGAAAATAAACACTTGTTTTAGGAGAATGATTTGGTGTTGTGCTAGGATGCCAGGAGATAAGACCATGGAAATCATGGTAAGTTTGACAATTTGTAGTTTGAACCATTTAGAATTGTTGAAGTTTTGGAAAACAATACTTTTCTGCTCAAACATCTTGATGATGATCAGCTGATTAGAGGTCCAATCAATGGTCATTTTCTCAAGAAGTTCTTTGTTTAGTAAGTCAGTTGAGTCATTCCATTGTAAATATTGGGTGTGATGTGTCAATAAAACTCCATTCCCAATGTTACTTGTGTCTGTATATATGGTCAGTATTGAGTACAGTCAGTCAATGTTTAGTCTTAGTCATAATTTCCAAGAATTCTTCTGAGTTTAAAGAGTTTTTAAGGCACCGATTCTACAGTTCTTAAAGCCTCATAGGGAGGAATTCATCCCCAATAGGTGCCACTGTTAGCATTGCAATTTTCCAAATATTTTCAAATTCTGGTCATCGTTCTTCAAGGAATCAATTTGCCTTTTCAGTTTGGTTGTAAGAAGAAAGTGTCGCTGTCAAAGTGTAGTGGTGAGAAAATTTCATTTCTACCTTCATTCATTTCATTTTCCCTCTTTTACCTTTCATTTTTCTAAAAACCCAAAGTCCAACATTTCATTTATTTCAAAACCCCTTTTTAACTATTAAAATCCATTTTTTATAGTTAAAAAGCAGCTCTACCTGCACCACAAAAAAACTTTGTAATATCATATATTATATGATATAAATTACCACACTTAATCATGGTGGACCCATTGCCCTTTCATTTCAATCAACTTATCGTAGTTTTAACGTTCATTCATGTTACAATTGCAGGCTCCTACAAAACCCCCGATTGTGATATTAAAGTGGGACCTTTCCCTGCCACGTCAACTCTTGTCTCATCACACATCGCACTTCAAGAATCTTAACCTTTAACTCCCGTTCATCATAATAAAACTCCCGATTTGCGATTTGTGGTATTAACTGGGCCCCATATCCATACTACCATGTCACTCTCTGTTCATCGCATATCGCACTTCGCGAGTTTTAATACTTACCTCCCATTTCTCATAACAGAACTCCTGATTCATGAGTTGCGGTATTTTTTGGGCCCCACATTCCTTGCCACGTCACCTATCATCTCATCACACATCGCACTTCGCAAGTTTTAACACTTACCTAATGTTTCTCTTAAAAAAAATTCTGATTCCCCGATTGCGATGTAAATGGGCCCCACCGTTTGTCATGCCACGTCACCTCTGTTCTCATCACACATCGCACTTCAGAAAACTTAACCTTTAACTCCCGTTCCTCATAAAAAAAACTCTTGATTTGCGATTTGTGGTATTAAATGGGCCTCATCTTCGTCCTGCCACGTCATCACCCCCATCACAAATCGCATTCCCTCCCACTTGTGTCTTATGTTTAAACGTTCCAATCCTTATTTGTGATTGCGATATATTTACAAAGGGTTTTCTCCTCCCACTCATCATTTATTTAATAATCCCTCTCGATAATAAAATGAAACTCCGCTATCTATTTTGATCTGCCTCCATCCCTATCACGACGAACAAGAAACCAAAGGCAAGGAACAGTGGCATAGTTTCTCTGAAACAAATTTCTACCATTACTCTCATCACCATCATGTTTCCGCGAGGCACCAGGCAGCATTCAAGGAACAACCACATGTCACTTTCACTTCTGATTACACTTTTTATGTAGTTGGTTGCACTAGAATAGAGGAGGAGTCTTCCTAGAGACTACCACATTATACAACTACTTCAAATTTTTACCCTTGATGTTGTTTATTTTGATTATGTCATAGCAGTTTGTATTAAAGTTTTTGGATAAGCCTCATCTCTTGCACAAGATGGTATTAACTTTTAGAAACAGTTTTACTCCTTTTGTGGGGATGATAGTTTTATATTTTTGTATATATGTGACAAATTGCTATGAAGTAAGGGTTTGTGGTTTTGGAATCTTGATTCATATGATCATTACTCGTTTTAGTGAATGAAATAGACATAAAATTATGAGGAATTATTACCATCTGATGTGTGTATTGTAATTTTCTACTTGTGTTTCCATATCTTATTATCTTCAATTGCAGTTTGCAATTCCTCATGCTGTTATAAGTTTTTATCAGTCTCTTGACATGTTCATGTGTTTTATCAAATTTTTTTAGTCTCACACAGTGAGCCTTCTTGGTAAAATATATATATTAACCATGGAAAGAGCATCACTCATGATAGTTATCTTTTATAATATTTCAGTGAGAATATTTTAAGACTAGAAATAGCTTTCTCTTGATGAAATTTTATTAAACTGCTACTTGTGTTAATTTATACCAAATTTAGTAGATTCCTGATTTACAAACCTACTGTTTCTTCTTTCATTTTACATCTTCTTCTCCTCATAGGCTACAAACTCACTGTTTACTACTACATCATGATCCAATACCCTCATTAGTGGAACTGTGGATTTGAATGAAATCTCTTTTCAGTGAATAAGATTTTAAACCACCTACCAATCTCATAAAAAAATCATTAAATTTCCTTATAGTTTAGGATGTGTCTGTTTAGGCACTTGATGTAGTCCAAGTGATGATTCCAGCACCAACATCTTTTGGTGCGTTTGCCGGGAGACAAAGGCCTTGAAACGAAGTATTCTCCTGATGTCTCTTGTTTTGAATTTTTGAATGTCAATTATTAATGGTGAATAAGAATTGATTACTTGAATAATACTGTAAATTAGTTCACCTAGCGAATCCAA
Organism: Pinus albicaulis; assembly: GCA_034641835.2. Taxonomy (NCBI): domain Eukaryota; kingdom Viridiplantae; phylum Streptophyta; class Pinopsida; order Pinales; family Pinaceae; genus Pinus; species Pinus albicaulis. Next base: position 72,716 of record JAXQQM020076008.1, read on the forward strand.
AGAGAGGAAAAGGGGTTTCAAAACCTCCAACTACAAGGACAAATCAAAGATAACCTACTGTGACCCCAATTGGAGACCTAGAGAAGATCATCAAAGATGAAAAAGGAAAACAGAGATCAGTTGAGGCCACATCTCAGTCAGTGAAGAAGGTACACAAAAATACATTCCAAAGAAAAATGTACCCTCATCTACTTTAGAATCAAAAGAAGTTTCAGTTTCAAAACTGCTTCCCTAGAATATAAAGTAGATGTTGTTAATCTAAGCTCAGCTGAAAGTTTTTATCATTCCTCAATTGGTAAATCTGAAATTAGTAAATATGAAGTAAGCACTATTTCAGTCAAAGAGGAAAAAACAGAGTTATTAAGTATCAATAAGGAAACATAAGAGTTTGTGCTAACTGAGGGGAGTTAGAGCAAGTATTAGCAATTGCACCTTTTCTTGATAGGGATGTTTTGACTGAAGAAGATTTTAAGACCATTTTAAATTTCCTCCAAACTCATCCTGAATACCAATCTTTCATCACTCCTCAACAATAATATTTTCCTTTATCTAAAATCCAGCTATTGGTCATCCTCTTCTCATCCACTATAAGAGAGTGTTCCTGAAGGCCTCACATTCAACTTATCTGACTTCCTAGCTCAAAAAAATAAAGTTGAATTAACCTCATCCCCTCAAGAGACAACTTTTGAATCTGTTTCTTTTGTAGAAGGTGAAGTCAACACATCCTCTTTTCATCTCTTTGAGAATCCACTATTTTCAGTCCCCAAGCCTGAAGAATCATCTCAAGATTTCCAATTTTTTGCTGACCTAAATCGAGTTCAGAATCCACAAATTGTAATTCATATTTCCAAAACAGCTACATCAATTGGCCATCCATCAACTGTACATCAACAAAATATGGCTCAACCTGCCCTTAGAAGGATGCAACAGATAGTGGCTGCAAGTTATGCACCACTTTCTCTTCCTCAACCTTTGCATCTACTCCCTCAAGGAGATTACTTGAAATATCTTCCGAAATATATTGGGGAGGGAGAAGGAGTTTTTGTTGAGGAACATTTAATGGCTTTCTATAGTTATTCTGACAACCAAAATGTCGAACATGAAGTTTTATGGTCAAGACTCTTTGTTCAGAGCTTGGATGGTGAAGCTCGTAAATGATTTAGAAGTATACCTACAAACTCAATAACAGGAATTGACGAATTGGAGGAAATATTTGTAAAGAAATGGGACGATAGCAAAGACTATGTGTACTACCTTACAGATTTGGAACTATGAAGAAGAAACCAGATGAGTCACTGGTTGATTTTACCAAGAGGTTTAATAATATTTATGAGAAAATTCTCGAAGAAATTAAGCCTCCTGAGACTACAACTATGATAACTTTTGCAAATGCTCTAGATTCTGAGTTTGATTTATGCTTAAGGGATGAGAAAACATAGATATTGATGAATATGCAAGAGGCTACAGTTGGAGTGCAGTCTAATCTCATGGATTCTAATAAATTGAAAATGGAGGAAGAAAAGGCAGCAAAAGAAAAAAAGAAGATGAAAGAAGAAAAACCACCTTCTTCTAAGTCTCTTACAGTAGAAGAAAAGATCGATCAAATTTTAAATTTTATCAAGGAACTTGCCTCTAAGATGACAAAATTAGAGTTGGAAAACAATCCAGTTGTTAGAGCCAATCAAAATGAAGCCAATAGAAATCAGGCTCCCTTCAAAAGGCCATTTCAACCCCAACAAATCTACAACACCCAAGGAGGAATGTTGATGATCAAAATGTTCAACCCCCTTTGAATAATTTTGTTGAAGAAGAGCAACAAGAACATGGGGAAGAAAATGAAGAAATAAACCTTGTAGGAGAAACCTCACAGTCAACTTGTTTGAATTTGCAAGAATTTGAAGACCACACAAGGGTTTATTTGTTTTAAGATGATGAGAATGTCCAAATTTATTCACAAAATGATAAAAAAACAACAAGAAGCTCAAAGCAAAAACAAGAAGCTCAAAGAAGAAATGATCCTTTGAGGTCTAAAGGCCTTGTTCAACAACCTAAAAAAAAATCAGATTCAAAGAAACAAGCTGCCAAACAGAAAACTAGAGTCAATGAGGTTCCTCCTCTCCAAAATTTTGCCCCAATTGTCAAAATCACTGTAGAAAATAAGGAAATAGTTCCAATTTATTTTAGTTTCAAATCTAAATTGAATAAAATCAAAATTTTGGTCCCACTTCTGGAATTGTTTAAAAATCCAGCATATAAAGAGTCTTTTAAAAGTTTGCTTCAGTCACCTCTTGCCCCCGACTCAGTCAATCTTGAGGATGAAAATCCCACCATTTATCTAGGCTGTCATGTCGAAGATCAAAATGATGACAACTCACCACCTTTATATTTGTCACTCAATATACATGACAAGTTTCTGCATACTTTTCTATTATATTCTGAGGCTTCTCACAATATCATGCTGTAGAAAGTGATGGATGAATTGGGATTAGATATCACCAAGAAATACCATGACCTCTATACCTTTGATTCCAAAAAATTCAAGTGCCTTGGAGTAATTAAGGACTTGGTTGTTTCTCTTACCCAACTACCTATGAAAATCTTTGTGATGGACATTGTAGTTGCAGACATTCCTTCTAGATTTTGGATGCTACTTTCTAGATCTTGGTCTAAAAAATTAGGAGGTACCCTTCAGATGGACATGTCATATGCCACCATCCCAAAGTTTGGAGGGGAATTCAGAAGGATATATATGGAAACCAAAATGACCTACATCATTAGTGGTCAACATAATCCTTCAAATCATCCCATATATGCTAAAGAAAAGGAATTGGGATCATCAATAATACACCTTTCTATTGATGATAACAATTTCCAGCCTGAAATAAGTGAAAAACAACACTTTCAAGGTACAAATGAGTAGAATTTAGAGGGAGAACAAATCTCGAAACTGTACTTTGATGGAGCCTCATCAAAAGAAGGACCAGGAGCCGGTGTAGTCCTCTTTTCCCCCACTCATAAAAGGGTAACTATATAATATAAACTGCAATTTGCTACCACTAACAACATTGCTGAATATGAGACGCTTGTGCTGGGTGTGAAGGTAGCGAAATATTTGGGAGCGAAGCAGCTAATTGCTTTTGGTGATCCATTTGGTGATTGATTTTTGGATGACATCACAATATATTCAAAATTTGATGAAGACCACTTGAAACATTTGAAATTTTTTTCTAACAAATGCAGAAAGTTTGGTTTGTCCTTGAACCCAAAAATTCATCCTTTGTTGTCCAAGAAGAGAAATTATTGGGACATATTGTAATAGAAAGTGGCATCTATATTGATCCAGGAAGAGTAGAAGCTATTCAAAAGATTGGTTTTCCAAGGAATAAAAAAGAATTGCAGTCATTTTTAGGGAAAATCAATTTTCTGAGGCATTTTGTTCCTAACTTTGCAGAGATGATCAAACACATAAATGTCTTGTTGAAAAACGATGCAGAATTTAAATGGCGAGATGAATCAAAGAATTCATTTTTAGAAATCATGTCTGCCTTGACTGAAGCTCCAATTTTTATTAGTCCTGATTTTGAAAAATATTTTCTGATTTTTTCATATGCTTCAGAAGAAACAATTGTAGTTGTCTTGTTACAGAAGAAAAAAGAAGGTTTAGAGTAGCCTATTTTATTTTTCATTCGTGCTTTAAGGGATGCTGAATTAAAGTACAACTTGATTGAAAAACAAGCATTTGCACTAGTTAAGGCTTTGACGTCTTTCCAGTTTTATGTGCTACATTCAAAAATAGTTTCTTTTTTGCCCAATATCACTACTAAAGATGTTTTGCTGAAACTAGATACAGATGGAAGAAGGGGACGATGGTTGACCAAAATTATGGAATTTGATATTGAGATCAGACCAACTAAATTGATAAAAGGTCAAGGCTTTGCTCGCTTGATGGTTGAATCTAGCTACAAGGCTTTAAATCTGACACAGAGGTAGTTGAAGGAGAAAATGGAGAAGGTATTTCTAATTATCCTGAAATATTTCATTCAAATTGGTACAAGGATATAGTATGGTTTTTGTTAAATTTCATCTGTCCCCCTGAAATGGAGAAGTAAAAAAGGAGAGGTTTCAAATTGAGAGTTGTTAAGTATAGAATTTTGGAAGACCATCTTTATTGTAAGGAACCTGTTGGAGTCTTATTAAGATGTGTAGATGAAGCTGAATCCAAAGAGATTATGACAGAGATACATGCAAGAGTGTGTGGAGGGCATTTGTATTAGAAAGCCACTACAAACAAAATCTTAAGAGCTGGCTATTATTGGCCAACTCTTTTCTCTAATATTTTTTTCAAAGTCAGGAGCTGTGTCGAATGTCAGAAGTTTGTTGGTAAACAGAAATTTCTACCATTACCTCTTATTCCTATTTCAGGAGATGTTCCTTTCTAGCAGTGGGGGTTAGACTTCATCGATGAAATTCATCCACCTTCGTCAGGACAACATAGATGGATTCTCACAGCTACAGACTATTTTACTAAATGGATTGAAGTTGTACCAACCAGGAATGCTATTGATACGGTAATTATCAAATTTCTATTAGAAAATATTATGCCTAGGTTTGGTTGTCCACAGAAGTTAGTAACTAATAATGCAATGGCCTTTAAGTCTACTAAGATGCACAACTTCTGTCAGCAATATGGAATTGAGTTGAATCATTCCACGCCTTATTACCCTCAAGGTAATGGATTGGTTGATTCATCCAATAAAATTTAACAGTGGAAAGAGCATCAGTCGTGACAATTATCTTTTATAATATTTCAGTGAGAATATTGTAAGACTAGAAATAGCTTTTTCTTGATGAAATATTGTTAAACTACTACTTGTGTTAATTTCTACCAAATTCAGTAGATTCATGCTTTACAGACCTACTGTTTCTTCTCTCATTTTACATTTTATTCTCCTCATAGGCTACAAACTCACTCTTTAATACCACATCATGATCCAATACCCTCATTAGTAGAACTGTGGATTTGACTGAAATCTCTTTTCAGTGAATAAGAGTTTAAACCACCTACCAATCTCATAAAACAAATCATTAAATTTCCTCTGTTTCAAAGAAACTCTGACGTTGTTCCTTTCCTTTGGTTTCTTGTTTGTCATGATAGGGATGGAGGTGGATTAAAAGAGATAGCGGAGTTTCATTTTATTAGCGGGAGGGATTATTAAATAAATGATGATCTCGAGGAGAAAACCCTTTGTAAATATATCGCAATCACAGATCGGGATCAAAACGATTAAACATAAGACACAAGCGGGAGGGAATGTGATATGTGATGGGGGTGATGATGTTGCGGGATGGAGATGGGGCTCATTTAATACCACAAATAAAAAATTAGGAGTTTTGTTATGAGGAATGGGAGTTAAAGGTTAAGATTCGCAAAGTGCAATGTGCGATGAGAATGAAGGTGATGTGGCATGACAAACGGTGGGGCCCATTTACATCGCAATAACGAATCGAGAGTTCTGTTAAGAGAAATGGGAGGTAAGTGTTAAAACTCGTGAAGTGCGATGTGTGATGAACAGAGGGAGACATGGCATGATAGGTGGTGGGGCCCATTTACATCGCAATCGGGGAATCATGAGTTTTTTTAAGAGAAATGGGAGGTAAGTGTTAAAACTCGTGAAGTGTGATGTGCGATGAACAGAGGGTGAAGTGGTAGGATGGAGATGGGGCCCATTTAATTACCGTATCAGTAGCATTCATGGTTGGTACAACTTCAATCCATTTAGTAAAATAGTCTGTAGCTGTGAGAATCCATCTATGATGTCCTCATGAAGGTGGATGAATTTCATCGATGAAGTCTAAGCCCCACTGCTAGAAGGGAACATCTGCTGAAGTAGGAATAAGAGGTAATGGTAGAAATTTCTGTTTACCACCAAATTTTTGAAATTTGACACAACTCCTAACTTTGGCAAAAACATTAGAGAAAAGAGTTGGCCAATAATAGCTAGCTCTTAATATTTTTTTTATAGTGGCTTTCCGATACAAATTCCCTCCACACACTCCTACATGTATCTCTGTCATAATCTCTTGGGATTCGGCTTCATATACACATCTTAATAGGACTTCAGTAGGGTCCTTCCAATAAATATGGTCTTCCAAAATGCAATACTTAACAACTCTCAATTTGAAAGCTCTTTTCTTTGGCTTCTCCATTTTAGGGGGACAGTTGAAATTTAACAAAAAATATACTATATCCTTGTACCAATCTGAATGAAATATTTCAGGATAATTAGAAATACCTTCTTCATCTTCTTCTTTAGCTGCCTCTATGTTCAGATTTAAAGCCTTGCATTTATATTTAGCCATCAAGCGAGCAAAGCCTTAACCTTTTATCAATTTAGTTGGTATAATCTCAATATCAAATTCTAGAATTTTTGTCAGCCATCGTCCCCTTCTGCCATCTGTATCTAGCTGCAGAAAAACATTTTTAACAGTGATATTGGGCACAAAAGCAACTATTTTTGAATGTAGCACATAAACTCTAAAAGACTTCAAAGCCTTAACTAGTGCATATGCTTTTTTTTCAGTCAAGCTGTACTTTAATTTGGCATCCCTTAAAGCACGAACAAAAAATGAAATAGGCTGCTCTAAACCTTCTTTGTTCTTCTATAACAAGATAACTGCAATTGTTTCTTCTAAAGCATATGAAAAAATCAAAAAATCTTTTTCAAAATCAAGACTAATCAAAACTGGAGCTTCAGTCAAGGTAGACTTGATTGCTGAAAATGAATTCTTTGCTTCATCTCACCATTTAAATTCTGCATCTTTTTTCAGCAAGACATTTATGTGTTTGATCATCTCTGCAAAGTTAGGAACAAAAATTATTTTCCCTAAAAATGACTGCAATTCTTTTTTATTCCTTGGAAAACCAATCTTATGAATAGCTTCTACTCTTCCCAGATCAACACAGATGCCACTTTATGTTACAATATGTCCCAATAATTTCCCTTATTGGATAGCAAAGGATGAATTTTTTGGGTTGAAGGACAAACCAAACTTTCTGCATTTGTCAAAAACTTGTTTCAAATGTTTCAAGTGGTCTTCATCAGATTTTGAATATACTGTGATGTCATCAAAATAGATGACTACAAATCTGTCTTTTTCTCCTGCAAAGGCAATATCCATTGCCCGCTGAAAAGTTGCGCCTACATTCATCAGACCAAATGGAATTCTATTGTACATGAATGCACCCCAGGGTGAGGTAAATGTTGTCTTTTCTCTATCTTGCTTGTCAACTGAAATATGATTATAGCTTGAAAAGCCATCAAACATTGACAAGCTTTTGGATCCTACAACCTTTTGCAAAATATAATCCATCTTGGGTGGTGGATAGTTATCTTTCAATGAACACCGGTTCAGGTTGTGAAAATCGACACAAATTCTTATCTCTCCATTTTTTTCGGAATCGGGACTATATTTCAGTCCTCCTCTTTTACCTTTAATTTTTCTGAAAAACCCAAAGTCCAACTTTTCATTTCTTTCAAAACCCCTTTTTAACTATTAAAATCCATTTTTATAGTTAAAAAGCAGCTCTTCACGCACCACAAAAAACCTTTGTAATCTCATATATTATATGATATAACTTACCGCACTTAATCATTGTGGACCCCTTACCCTTTCATCGCAATCAACTTATCACAGTTTTAACTTTCATTCATGTTACAATTGTCGTCTCCTACAAAAACCCGATTGCGATATTAAAGTGAGACTTTTCCCTGCCATGTCAACTCTTTTCTTATCGCACATCGCAATTCACGAGTCTTAACCTTCAACTCTCGTTTCTCTTAAAAAAACTCCCGATTTGCAATTTTCGAAATGGCCCCACCTCCTTTCCACGTCATTAACTGCATCGTAAATCGCATTCCCTCCTGCTTGTGTCTTATGTTTAAACGTTTTGACCTCGATCTGCGATTGTGATATATGTATAAAGGGTTTTTCTCCTCCCACTCATCTAATAATCTCTCTCGCTAATAAAATGAAACTTCGCCATATCTTTTAATCCGACTTCATTCCTACCACGACAAACAAGAAACCAAAGGAAAGGAACTTCAGCAAAGTTTCTCTGAAACATATTTCTACCATTGCACCATCACATTTTCGCGAGGCACCATGCAACATTCAATGAACAACCACATGTCACTTTCATTGATTTTTACTCTTTTTTTGGATTTGGTTGCACCATAACAAAAGAGGAGTCTTCCCATAGACTACCACATCATACAACCACTTTGAATTGTTAGCCTTGATGTTTTTTATTTTGATTATGTCATAACACTTTGTATTAAAGTTGTTGGATAAGCCTCATCTCTTACATGATATGGTAATAACTTTTAGGAACATATTTACTCCTTTTGTGGGGATGACAATTTTATATTTTTGTATATATGTGACAAACTGCTATGAAGTAAGGGTTCATGGTTTTAGAATCTTTACTCATATGATCAATACTCTTTTTAGTCAATGAAATGGACAAAAAATTCTTAGGACTTATTACCAATCTGGTGTGTGTATTGTCAATTTCCACTTGTTTTTCCATATCTTATTATCTTCAGTTTTAGTTTGCAATTCCTCATGCTATTATGATTTTTTATCAGTCTCTTGACATGTTCATGTGTTTTATCAATTTTTGTTAGTCTCACATAGTGAGCCTTCTTGGTAATATATACATATATATATAATAATAGTGGAAAGAGCATCACTCATGAAATTTATCTTTTATAATATTTCAGTGAGAATATTGTAAGACTAGAAATCCTAGATAATTTCTTTGTCATTTCCATTCAACAATATATCATCCACATACAATACCAAATAAATAAAATGACCACAAATTAATTTAAAAGACACATAGTGATCCGCTTTTCTGTTGGTGAAGCTAAGTCCATATATATATGTATCAAATTTTTGATACCACATTCTTGGTGACTGTTTTAACCCATACAATTTTTTTTTTAACCTCCATACCATTTCTTTCTTACCCTTCATGGCAAAGCCTTTAGGTTGCTTCATGTAGATCTCTTCTTCTAGATACCCGTGAATAAATTCTATCTTCACATCCATATGTTCTACCTCAAAATAAAAAGAAGTGGTAATAGATAAAAGTAATCTAATAGAAGCTAACTTGGAAACAGGAGAAAAAATATCACAAAAATCAATTCCTGACACCCAGGAATACACTTTTTCTACCAACCGAGCTTTGTATTTCTCCACCTTTCCTTATGCATTCATATTCTTCTTAAACACACATTTTTTGCCAATGGGTTTCCTTCCAGTTGACAAATCCACCAGATACAAAGCCTCATTTTTGTACAAATATGCCATTTCATCAACCATGACCTCTTTCTAGAGTTTTCCATCCTCTAAATCCACTTCCACCTTGACAGTTCTTAGATCATCATCAGTAATAGATAAAGAAAAATTTGAACATAAATCAGATGAACTATACCTCTCTGGCTACCTTCTCTCTCAAACTGATCTTCTCAAAATTTAATTGTGTGGCTCTTCTTCTTCTTATTCGTGTTGTGTTGTAGAGTTTGATTCTTCCTCCTTTAGTTAAAGCTCGATATTTTTAGGTTATTTTAGTTAGATTTATTGTGTAATAACATCCTTCACCTCTATAAACACCACATCTTGGTTGTACAAAAACTTCCTTATTTCTGGGTTCCAAAGCTTACAACCATTTAAATCATCCTTATACCCAATAAAAATGCACCTTTTAGACTTATTATCCAACTTGGTTCTTTTCTCCTTTGGAACATGTACATATGAATCACAACCAAGTACGCTCAGATGTGAAAGATAGGGTTTCTTACTAGTCCATGTCTCATGTGGAGTCTTATCCTCCAATTATAATGAAGGTGATATGTTAACCAGGTAACATGTAGTATCCACTACCACTGCCCAGAATTCTTTCCCTAATCCAGCACCACTGGGCATGCTTCTTTCCTTTTCCATCAACGTCCTGTTTATTCTTTTTGCAACTCCATTTTTATGAGGTGTGTATGGAGTAGTATTTTGTTGTGCTATACCAAACTCCTTACAAGACTCTTCAAATTCCTTCTTGCAAAACTCTCCACCATTATTTGTCCTCAACACCTTAATCTTATTCTCTTATGATTTTCCACCAGAGCCTTAAATTATTTAAACCAAGCAAAGACTTAAGATTTATTCCCGAGAAAATATATCCATTTATTCCTTGAGAAGTCATCTATAAATGAGACATAATACATATAACTACCCAATTATGGAACTGACACAGGTCCAAACACATCACTGTGCACAAGCTCTAATATCCCTTTCGCCCTCTTAGCACCAGAGGGGAAACTCACCCGATTATGCTTCCCATATACACAATTTTCACATAATTCGAAATCCAAAGAGAAATTAGACATACCTTCTACCATACCATTACCATGCAGTATTCAAAGGCCCTTCTCTCCAATATTTCCAAGCTTTTGATGTCATAGCATGGTCTTTTCTCCAGAGACCACTAGATTTTTTGCACCACTTTCAGGAACCACATAACTGTTGCACCCATCAATAATAGTGCTGCCCAAAAGCTTGTATATAGTTCCAATACAAAATCCCCACATCAATACCAGTGCTCCCTAAAAAATCTTGCACGTATCTTTCTCGAACACTATTTTTACACCTGCATTATCCATTTTTCTTACAGAAATTAGATTTCTAGCCAATGGAGGAATATGCAGAACACTAGGAAGTGTTCTAATACTTCAACCTTGCAACTGCCGCTTGAATTTTCCACGTCCAATGATTATGGCCTCCTTTTCATCCCCTACTAAGAAATCACCACCATCATATTTCTCATACTCATAGAACCGCTCCCTATGGGGAGTGAAGTGAAAGGATGCACCTAAGTCACTCAACCATGCCTCATGATCTACATGTGTACTTGAAGAAGAAGCCAATACACATTCTCACCTTCATCTAAGGTGGTTTTTGCCTCTGTATAATAAGCATCATCAGATCCCTTTCCTTTCTCATGAGTTTTAGAGCTACAATCCTTTTTGTAGTGCCCTTCCTTTCTACATTTCTAGCACACCTTCATAGGTTTTCATGGAGATTTAAATGTCCCTCTAGATTTATATCTGCCACTCGATGAATTATTTTTTTTCTGTTCTGGGATATTCCTCATACAGACAAGGCATCTCCATTTTAGCTCTCCATATTTTTGTGTTTGATCTCCTTCGATAGCAAGGATGAGACTATTTCATCAAGCTTCAAGGTAGTTGTATTGTTTCCTATTGTAACAACCAGACTATCTCATGAATCTGGTAGAGAACACAACAAATTGATGCACTTATCTTCATCTGAAATTTTTATATCAACATATAAAATTTTTCTTACCACAATATTAAGGGCGTTCACAAGCTCTATCACCAGGTCTTCATCCTTTAGCTTGTGGTTATACAACTTTTTCCGCAAGAATAGTTTTTTCACTAGAGACTTAGATTGGTACAAATTCCGTAACTTGACCCACAAATCTCTCATCGTAACTTCCCCTGAGACATTCAATAATATTGAATCTAAGAGACACAATAGTATTGTGCTCTTCGCCTTCCGATCTAACTCTGCCTAGTATTCTGTTGACGTTCCCATTGGTGTCATGCCTGGATCTACAACAATAAATTGAATCTCTTGGTCCACCAAAAAATCCTCCATCTTGAGCTTCCACAACTCAAAACTTTTACCATTAAATTTCTCGAAATCTACCTTTCCATTGTTTGCCATATTCTTTCACCACAAGAATCGATACTGCAGATTTCCCAATGAATAGGGTCTACCACAGGAACGAGAAAAACCCCTTAGTAGAAAATGCGTGCCCTTGAAGATGAAACAACTCTGATACCAAATGTAGGTTTTAACCCTGTATAGGAAAATTTCCTACAAACGAATTCTTAAAACATAAATTTTCCCATGGATCTCACGACCGAGACTACGAGATTGATTTTTCATTATATTCCTTTCAATGTTAGAATACATATATATACATGACTAAGCATTCATAAACCCCAATCCATTAACCCTAGATTAGAACATAACCATAGTTCCCTTGACCAAACCTACAAAATAACATGGGAAAAAAACCATCATGCCCAAAACCATGTGCAAAACCCATGCACAAAACCATGGGTATGTTTGCCCAACATATTTGGGTCCACATAATTTTTTTTTCCTAGGGCACTGCCCAAAATCCCATGTAGGGGGATATCGACCCCCTATAAACCCCTCGACAGGAGGGGCTTCCGCCCCCCTGTGAACCCCCTGTTATGCTTGATGCAATGTACATCGTGTGGTGCTAGTCGTGGAAAGAATATAACACACACCCAACAACAATTAGCTTTCAAAATATCAATAATATCTGTAGAAAATGACAAATAAATATTTTGCGCAAACGTGCTCAACTACTTCTATCGCGAATTGATTTGGTCACTGAGCTAGCCCCCACCATTATATTTTTAGATCCTATACTTTTGTGATCCATAATGTTAACGAGATGCCTTTCAGATTAATCACATCATAAGGATTTGGTCGACGTTTTGAACCAACTAATGTGGTTCATCTTCAGGAAAATGGTGAAAAAATATATCAATCTTACAGAATAAATAGCATGGATGCATCAGGGCCAGAGTTAGATGTTATGAGATAGTAGTTAGGAATTAGTTAATAAGTTTGTTAAGGTCAAATTTCAGTTACAAACTATATTGTTGTTGATTCATTTTATTTTGATACTTGAGTACGAAAAACACTAAACAAATCTTGATTTATGAATAGTATGATATATGATTTTCATGATCACAATACAAATCTAGTTGTCATAATGTGTTCCAGCTGACCACCTACAAATTTTCCCATTATTTCTGACAAATGTTTTCATTAACTAATGCTATTAATCATGACTTAATAGTTCAATTCTAGTAGTTTTTACCATAAATTTTCTTATATGTTACTGGATTTAGATACGATTTATAGATTTATTGACACATTTAACACTTTCAATAAATAAACATTGAAAATACCAAAGCGAACATTAATGGTAGGTGGTAAAATAAATTTCAAAAGTAAAAATTATTTCCTTATTTTATTTTGCTAACCATTATTGCTTTAATATTGTCGATATACGTGTATTAAGTAGCAAGAATTTACGAAATAAAATAAATATGAATTCATTGTGAGCATGTGCATTATTATACATGTATTCAATACAACAGTACAAAAATATTGTGTATAGATGTGATCACTTAACACTAACACAAAATTATTCCATGGGTTTGTTAATGTTATATACGTAACGTCAGTTATCTCTAACTAATAATCGGACAAATAACAATGGCTCATACTACAGCTAGCTTAGAAGCAAAGATGAGAAAAATTCTGAATCGATCTGCTGAAAAAATGCCAAAATGGTTTACATTTAATCTTGTAATGAAAGCCCTTAATTAATTGTTTTATTAACATTAAATCATATTGCTAAACATTGATATCAATTTGTGTTATCGGGAAATGTATGCAAAGCTGTGAAATAGATAATGTAAATGTTCTTCTGCACACAATCTCCTCTGCACAATAAATGATCCGCACAAGGAAACATAATAATATTAAATGGAGTTTTGTTTAGCCGCTTTTCTCAACCTAGTGCATATATCAAAATTAAAATTCGGTTAACCATTATCTATTAGCATAAAAGTGTTGTGTAGAAAAAATATGCGAATAACTTAATGTCTATGAAACATGCAAGAGTTACTCATATTTGCAATAATTTCTTTGTGAAAAATAGATGTATCGAAAATTTCTATGACAATGGAAATTGATACGAGGATGCAAAACTTTTTGTTGCTAGTATGGACATTCAGAGGTTCGCACAACTCGAAAATCTTCGTAGTTTGCACAAATTTATTATTGTGGTTATTTCTCTGTAATTAGGCAAAAAAAAAATTAAGTAGATTGTGCAGAGTGTGGAGGTCCACGCAATGAAAACTTGAAAGCTTCATTCACATGCCTACACATGAGCATTGGTTATTTTATAATTAATAGATTATGCGAAGAGCAGAGGTTATCACAATGAAGGATTGAGAGATTCTGCACAATGGATTTCCTATGTAGTCCCACACACATGCATTTGTGTTATTTTGAAACTATACATTAGTGTTACTATTTTAATGCCTTGAAATTCATGTTTATAGATTTGATATTTTAATGTTTGTGTGGTTTTATTGTTCTATCTACGTGTGTGTACATTAACTAAATATGTGTGCATGTTGGTAGTCGGTGAATTAAATGCTAAGAGGACTGATATTGACTCGCAACGATGTTTTCTATTAATCAAAGGAAAAACATTGAAACATTTAAAACATCAATACGAGCAATGATTTCTCCGTTTAAGACGCTTTAGAAATCAATATGAGCATAATATTTTATTAATATCCTAAAACTCATTCTATTTTCGTTAATTCGAGATCTTCTGCCAATACAATGTTAATGTTAGCATTGGAAAGATGAATATGTATAAGCATGGAAGCACACATAAGGAAATCCAAGAGAAGCAATCTTAACATTACCCTTTATTTTTTTGTTGATGAATTTGACTATTGTTGAATAGATTTTTCAGTTTATTGAATGATTGAAATCTGGTTTAACATTATAATTGGAAATGTGCAAATGTACGGAAGTTCACAATAATTATTTCTCTGCATTCCTCCAAAATCATCTTCTTCTACTCAAAATACTCTGCACTCGATATTTTTTCTCGAAACACATACCAAAGTGTAGAGATTTGTTTGGATGCGAAGATAGAGTGAAGAAATTTCAAAGCCACATACAATACTAACTCTATTTATAAATTTTAATGTTTATACAAAATCTCTTCCGGAGAAATCACATAGAAGTTTTTATAGAAGAGATTTTGCATAAATTATGGATCACAAAAACTTGCATTTTGAAATTTTAATGTTGCTTATTGTAGTATTTTTTAGCGGAATCTAATATTCATGTTTATAAAATATTGTATCTCACAATCATTATAATGATAGTAGGACATGTACAAAATGTTGAAAGAATTATCCGCATTCCCACAAAATCATTTTCTTCCGCACCAAATACTACTTTTTCTCAAAACACGTATGGAAGTCCAAATATTTATTTGGATGCAGAGAGTAAAGCCATATACAATACCAATTATCAGTTATCAATTTTAATGTTTCGTATTGTAGTGGTTTTTATCATAGTTTAATATTCATTTTTATAACATATTATATCACACAATCATTTTAATGATAAATAAGAACATAAAATATGTTCAAAGAATTAATCTAGTATGAAAATGTAGAAACTTTGGATTCACACTTAGCATACAAGAGTTAATTAATGATAAGTACTACTATTAATATTATATATTCAGTAAATCCATACGTAATCACATTATCACAAAAATGATTAATATTATTTACTCTGAGTCATTATGTAATAATTGTTGGTGGCAAGATATCTATAAGGTTGTATCTATCAATATTACAAAATACTATTTTCAATATTTATTCGGTGAATTTAAGTATATATAATACTTTTAAAACAATTAAATTTAGCATTCGATGGATTCATCCTAGATTGGAGAAAAAGCTATGAGTTTTGGCTCGAGGCGTTGTTGGTGCAGCTGGTGTTGGTGTTTTTGGTGCTATTGATGAGTAGCTTGTATCTACACATGAATAGTGAGAGAATTTATTCATAGATGAATGACATGTGGAGAAATTACATTTAACGAGTTAGAGATTAGGCTAGAGATGAAATGGTTCTTATGCGAATGGATTCGTTTCCGTTCCTTGCATTGTAGATTGAACTTGTTTCCCAAACTATTTCTTAACTAAATAGTTTGAGACTCATTTATATTATGTTGTGCTTATATGAAGGTTCGATATGGAGACGGTTGGTTAGTTTTCTTGAGTTGTGGCTTGTGAAGTACTATTTGGTGTTAGATTTATGAAAATGCTCAAAGAAAAATGATTTTGTGGCAATGTGGTGATGCTGAAAGAATTAAGCATTCTAAAATGTTTATTAAGCTATTATCAATACTGTAATATTTCATTTTTTTGGTGCCATATAATGATATTTTGTTTCATTTACAAATGATTCCAACATTTTCAATTGTTCTTAAAAGAAATTTTGAAATGCACAAATGAATTCATAAACATAAAGAGCTCTTCATACGCCACATATACAAAACTCAATAAACATAGTCTGTTACAATGTTAATTATAGTTATAACATTCAATTTAAGAATTTCTAATGTCTAAACCATTTGGAATAGTAGCCTTTTTTAATTTGATTTTTATAATCATGTTTTTTGATACCAGAGTTTCATTGTGCAAAGATTTCATTGTAACCTTTGCAAAATGAGATTATTACTATTGATCTGAAGAGTTCAGCTCGTTTAATATTGGATAATACAAGTAAAATTGATGATTGTGAAATCACCTAATCCAAAATTGGCTAATAAAAAAACAAGTTTACATAGTGAATGTCCTAAATACATGTTAGTTCAATGAATAAATGGAAAAAATACTTGTATTTATTGGCATGAGAGCTTTAGTTAATCAAAATAAAACACAATATAGGGTATTAATAAAATAGTATCTTGACATCGATTTATAAAGTGCGCAAAATGTATCAATCATAAAACATAATCCTATAAATTGGACTATCTCAAATTGGAATTTAAGTAAAACATATATGATTTAAGGTAACATTTTCACATTGGTATTTTCTTATTAAAGATCAGGCAAATCAATACTAGAAAAATTGATGATGATCATTGTTTAATGAATACCATTAAAAATTATAGTATTTAAATGTCATTTCATATTTTAGACGTCAATTCATGATTTAGTTTGCATTGATGCCAGGTCCTTTGCATATGGGGGGAGGGGATGAAGAAATCTCAAATTAATATCATTATGTTTCCTTGTAAGAAACCTTTATTGTGAAGATGATAGAGAATGTGTGAGAGAACATAGGCCCTTTGCATATAGGTGACGATGCTTTGACATTGACATTGTTATGTTACTGCTATCGCTCTGGCCAATTATGGTAGAATTAATGTGGTTGCAGGTCCTTTGCAAAATTGTTGGGGGAGGGGGGGAGGTTGAAAGAAAAACTTTTACTATGTGGAAGATGGAATTATTTCAGACTGTAGATGTCAATTCCTGTTGTTGGTGAAAGAAATTTGCTAATGTTCATCTCGTATAGTTAAAAAATAAGAGAACAAAGAAATTTACAATGATTCTCCCAAGCTACATGGAAATATTCAATCTAAAATCAGACTTTGTTATATGCGTTTATCAAATAATAAGTGCATTAGTAATTTCACATTTTTCAAGTTATCTCGTACTTTGAAATATTAAATAAATTGTATTTTCAATTCATGTGATGAAGAAGTGTTTTGTTGTAAAATGAATATGCAAACCATACTATGAATCAATGAATTAAGTACCAATTTGTATCATGAAACGTTTAGTCTATGTGTGCATCAAATGCTGAATAAGTATAAATGATTAAATTTTGGGAAAAAAATAACATTATTATAGATAACTCTATGAAAAGTATTTAATAATAAAGAATAACAAAAAGCATGTTCTCACAAAGTTTTGTAAAAATATCATTTAATATAATTGCAAATAAATGGTAAAAAAATCGAGGCTTAGAAAAGAGTAATCACTATTTGTGCTTCAAAAAGTATTTAACAATAACGAAAACAATTACTGTAACAAAAATTGAATCCAAATTCAAATGCTAAAAACCATAGCTATGATTAAAATAAACATCAAATATGCAGCATATTCTGAAAACCAAAAATAATTATTGAATATTCCTTTTTATTCTGATCAACAAAAGGGAAATCACCTTCGTATTGTTCAATAAATTGACAAAGAATGTAAAAATTTGCATAAAGCAATCGGTTTTTAAAATTAATATAGACAATTGGAGTAATAATAATACTACATAGCTACTCATGACAACTATTGTATCCATCTTAATACTTTTTCTGATATCCAAGTTCACAAGCATATTCACGATGGCCATTTCGGTTTTTTGACTCTTTATCTTTCCACACCCGTATTTTGGAAAAATGGCAACAATTTATCTGCAATAAATTAAATACACATAATAAATGATGATGAAAATATGAAACAAATATATCTATAAAATCAAAGCCATACATGCAAATGAAATCCCATATGTAAACCACTTCGGAGATTTTGGGTACAGAAAATAACAGTTGATTCCTAAAGAATTTATCAAAATATTTATACCTAGCTGCAAAATTAAATGAATTGGAATCCCGTGAAATGCAATATGAAAAATGCATTTGTAATGAAATGAAAAAAGTTACATCCAGAGATTGACTCAGTTCATAATATCATATATAAAAACCTGAACATTTAACCACTAGTAAAAAGGAAAATGAATATTTCAAGATTTAAGAAGACGTACAATTTGTAAAAGCATATATCCCGATTGTTTGACTTTTAATGTGCAAATGAAAGCCCATATGTAAACCATTTCGAAAATTTTTGGTACAAAAAATAACACTTGATTCCTAAAGTGTTTATCAAAATATTTATACCTAGTTGCAAAAGTAAATGAAATGGACTCCCGTGAACCGCAATATGAAAAGAAATTTGCAATGAAAAGAAAAAAATGCATCTAGAGATGTACTTAGTCCATAAAAACATATATGAAAACCTATCAAGTCCCTCTAGCACAATATATTGAGGATGGGCCTCATTAACAAGGCGACCCAAGATTAAACCTCACAAGGGGTGGTTGTGCCCTGTGTTAGAGGGATGAGAAATGCTAAAAATCCAGTCATATAAAGGGTTGGTGTGTCCCAGGCTAGGTGTGATCCCTGGGTGACTTTGATGGCTTATATGCCCCTGGTTCGCGACTCCCATAGGTCAAGCCTGGAGGGTCACAGACAATTTGACAGACAAAAAAAAAAAACATATATGAAAACCTGAATATTGAATCACTATTAAACAAGAAAATGAATATTCCAAGATTTAATAAGGCTCACAATATGTAAAATCATATATCCTGATTAAAATTAACAAAATTAGCAGCTAAAGTAGATTTTTTTTATCAACATTAACAAAGTTAATTAGTTATTCCCTAATTTGGTGTATACTAAAATCAACTATATCATCGAATTTTGTTTCCTTTTACTGTTTCATCTTATCCAACTCAACTGTTAATGTTTCTCTAGAAATTAATCCAGAGTCACTTGTGATACATGTACTATTCAAATTCTGCACAATCTGTAAAACCTTGACATACGCATTTTCTCTTTGATTCTATATGTTTTCATATTTAGAAATAATGTTCTCCATTCTTCTAATTCTCTAATACCGTGTCTCTTTGAGTTTCTTCATTTGATTAAAATTTGGAAGTTGTTGTCATTTTTTCTCTACATTATACAATAATCAAGTCTATGGCTGAAAACAAATAAGTAATTGATCATAAAATACATATCTCCTTCGAAATCATGTTGAATGCACTTGAAAAATGACTTATTTATTCGTACTAAATGCTCCATATCGGAAGTTTCTTGCCATGCATGTTCAATGATTCATAATCATTCACATATATTGTTGATAATATATGTTTTCATTAGAAAATCTATGTGATGTGCCATGAGCAGAAACCACCAGCCGTGTGTTGTCTGTATTTCCAATGGGGTCTTAAAAAATGGACCCTGATTTAGAGAATCTTCTAGGTCTTTTATTCTTGTTTTTAGTCTCATGTTTTCTACTTGTTGTTGACTAAGACTGTGCAAACACATCAAGTATAACTTGATGCAACTTCATGACCGATGTGGTTGCAAATCTAGACATATCAACATGCATTTATGTTAGGTATAAAAATTTTTTCCCATGAAGCTTTAATTTCTCAATATTCATTTTTTTACTGTCACTATCATAATTTACATTTTTTAATGTGACAGGACCATCATAAAAAATAATAAATTCATCAACAATTTGCACCATTTTTTTATGATTTTCTGCAAAACAAATGCTAACCCAATAAAGTAGCATAATATTGTCAACTTCTACGTTTATAGCTTCTTCAACACCGCCTGTTTTCTTAGGAATTTTGGAATGGATGATTCACCACTATACATTTATTTTTAAATAAAATTTTGATCAGGCTCTTTTTCCTTCCCACTAGATTGCAGCTTATCGTGAATCAACTATTTGTAGTATATTTTGTCCTCTTTTCACTCGAGGATGAACTCATATTAGTATCATTTATGCAATGTACAATTTTCTCTATAGAAGTATTGATAATTGATTCTTTGGTGATTTCTTTAGCATCTATGACTATCCCTTGATTTCTATGGGTATTGTTTATGCAATGTACATATTGCTATGCAAAAGTACTGATACTTGATTTTTTGGTGATTTCTTCAACATCTATGATTAGCCCCTGATTTTTTGACATTCTTCACTCTGCTCTCCAATTTCCAAAAACAAGTGTCGGTATCCAATTATTTCCAAGTGTGCACCAAATAGACCCTCCTCATCAAAGGGTTTAATTTGTTCAACTTTACTTAAGTTAAAAGGATGTAAAGTCTTTGTGAGCTCTCTAACATGAGCCACATTCTTCACTGTGATTTCTCCAATAGAAAACGATAAAGAAATGAATTGTTTTGTCTTTTTCATTTGAAATATAATTAGGCAGTCAAGGTATTTCCTACTAACTTCAGCAAAAAAATACCTGTCTATAACAAAATTTTACAATAATAATGACTTACCTTGAAATCCATAAATTTGAATTAGCGTATTACTTTCTCTTTATAATGCATACATTTTCTCCATAGGAAAACTTTTGCCTCTGCAAATATTCGATGAGGCTCTTGTCCAATTATCATGTAGTTGACTTATTTTACAAAAAAATCTTGAATCAGAAAAAAGTTTAAAGAACCATTATTCTTCCACAATATAGGATCTGAAAATGGAAATATTTGTAAATGCTATGCAAAGTATCCATTTCCATTAAATTAAGTGTGCAAAGTATTCTCCATGTCTTGCGGGTTAAATAAAGTGGTTTTGGTAATGTTTCTGAGTTTTATGTGTGAGGATTTGTTATTTAAATTTACTGTTTAATATAACACAACATAAATACACAACAAGTAAACATCACCATATCATACACAACAAAATGATGAGGCGGTTCACCCCTCCTAGGCTACATCTACAGGTCCAAGGCTCCCCAGTGGTATGTCCTTGCTCTATTAAATTGCTCAAAATGGTTACACAGTGAAAAATATGCCTAAACAGGAAAAACAACTTGTGAATTTGACTTCAGAAGACATAAATAAGCTAAAAAAAGTGAATTACAACCCAATACAGTGAAGTACAACCCAATATAGTGAAGTACAACCCAATACAGCTCCATCTCCTTGATGGCCCTGATGGCTCTTTCCTCTTCCCTAAAGAAACAATGGCTGAAGAACACCTATGTTCACTCTAAAACCTATTCCAAACACTCCAGAATGCTAAAGAAAGCCAAAACTGACTAACATTTCATCTCATTTGGTCGAAAATTGAGAAAGTTATGACCCAAACAAGATTTTTCCTAGTGGCACTAAAAAACCTCCTCCAAAACTGGAGGAACTCCAGTTAGCTCCACCGAAAAAAGGCAGATAGACCAGAATGGCGGAACTGCGCGTTATTTTAAGGGTGAAATTTATTGTAACTGCCAGTCGTGTTTGCACGTTCACATGCGATGTCTTCGGAAACTGTTTGTTTCTGGAGGATAACGTTAAACCTCGTGCCCATGGTCACAACACAAGGTCATGTGGTTAGGGGCTAGCACCATAGGTGCTATGACCTGTTTTCCACCGGTTTGAAAGTGTTTAGGCCCCATTCACTGCTTCAGGTTATATGGCCTACAACCTTTAGCCCTGAGGGCTTAAACCTTTCTCTGCCCAACTGTGCGTTTAACTCCATGACCCGACTGTGTTTTAATCTGCCCGACTTGCCCACAAATAAAATTATGCCCGATGCCGTGTTGGTCGGGTCGACCTTGCCCGAGGAGTCGGGTCAAGGGTTCAACCATCATGACCTCCAACTTTCCACCACATTTTTAAACCAATGGCTTGGGGCCACGTGGCAGCCTCCGAGCAGGCCACGTGGCACCCTCTGACAGGCCTATAAAAACTTAAATAAAAAATTAAATTTTCCATAATATTTTTTTTTACAAAATTGACAAAATCATAGTAAAAAAGTCTTGTTTTGGAGGTCACTAGAAGAATTAAAACCTTAGTAACTTTCACATACGACATTGGTTTTGAGTCCCATTCACAGTGGCAGAATCGCAGTGATGAGGCCTTTCTGGTCGTTTAGACTACAACCATTTCTGAGAATTTCCATTTTTTAGCATTTTTTCCACTTGGACATGATCACCTGATCACACCTCCCCAATGGGAAGCTTTTGGACCCCAAAATCTCTCTGAATTATAGAAATTGAAGATGAGGAGACTGATTCTCCACTCTTCCAACCTTGAACCACTGAAATCTCCCTGATTTCATCAAGTTGAGATTATCATAAAAAGATAAATTCTTCCTTGAATCTTCTGACCGATTGTTGCTAACCTTGACTGTGTCATGATGCAAATTTTTGAAATTTGCAGAACAACAACTAAAATTTGTAGAAATCATATTGTTCCTACAATGGTCTACCTTCCAAGGAAACTGAAAATAAGATTCACCTTGCCAACTGTCCTTATGGCGAATTTTTGTTGAATGATCCATGTACTTGTGTTGATTCCCGACCAAGTTTTCTCTCCATATCAACCTGACATTATGAAACCAACAATCACCCATGCTGAACTTTGTATCCTCTTTGCTTGCATTCTTTTACCTTTCTTGGATTCTTGCACCACTTTGCACTGACACTTTTTTCTCTGCACCGATCGACACCAAAGACATTTTCTGCAACATCTTGTCATCTTCCAAAGATGACTTGCTTTCAGACTGAAACATATCATCATTTATATAAGAAATAACATGAAAAGGATTATGTACAAATTCTTTTTTCTTAATCATCAACAAAGTCAAATTTCAACTTGCATTTACAAGCCTTTTCAACTGCCCTGCTTTCACTAAAGATGATTCTAGCTTCTTCCGATGTGCTCTCACAATAAAATCCTTGCCATCCTTGATAGGTGATACTTGTTCTCATGGCGATGGAAGATCTCTTTTATGTCATATAATTACGGACTAACCAACACCACACCTGTAATGTCAAGCGGTACCACATCTAATTCAACCATGTCAACATAATGAGCTATTATGGCGAAGCACAACATGCATTTCCTTGAAACTTGTAAATTAGCATCCTTGCAAATCCATCCAAGTGGATATGGCTTTGGATGTGGAATGGTCTCTAGTTTCAGCTTCTTGACTAAGTCTTCTGAGATGAGGTTTGCTTGAGACCCACTGTCAAATAGTGTGTCTATATTTGTGTGTTTGGAAATTATCCTCACATGAAACAGCTCTATCCTCCTCTCTTCATTTGGAGCTTCTATATGACAGTTTAAAGTGTTAGATTTGTTTCCTTTAAAATCTCTTTCCCCTTTATGTTCTTTAGTACCATGGCTATGCTTTTAGTTTCATCCCCTGATTTAGACCCTAAGTCTTGTTCAGCTATTGCAACCATTTTTCCCTTTTCTTTGGCCTTATCTTTGGTTTTAATTTTTTTTGGCTTCAATTCCAGATGAAGTTTCCAACAATGATCTTCATTGTGGCTTGTTTTGGAACAATTTTTACAAAATAATTTTCCTTTTTCTTTCCTAGAGTTTGCATTTTTTTTTCTACCTTTTCCTTTAAATTCACTACCCTCATTCCCATCAAAATATTGTTTACCTCTATCCTCTAAATGCGTGGCTTGAACACAAACCTCGTCTAGACTAGTAGGATTTAACATAAGGATAATATGTATAAGATAGTTGTGTAAAGCACTTATATATTTCAGCAAAGTCTCTTGGCTATACAAATCAATTCTAAGTAATAAAGCCCTTCGTCTAAACTCCTGGGAGTAATCTTCAACACTTTGTCCCTTAAGTTGTCTAAAACTTTGCCAATTCATGATAGCCTTTTGTAAATGAGCTAATGGATAAAATTGTTGCTTAATTGCGGAAATAAATTCAGCCCATGATAAAGTGATCCTACCATGTTTTTTAATTTCATCCTTGGTCTTGGCTTCCCACCATTCCAATGCTGCTCCCTCCATTCTCAAAGAGGCTAACTGAATCTTGGTGTCATCTTCATGAAGGTTTTGTATCCTCAAATAAACTTCCAACTGTCTTATCCAATTGTCAAGTTTCTCTGCATTGATCTCACCATCAAACATAAGGAACTCAAATTTAACATCAAGCTTTAAAAATGGACTTTTACCAATGTTTTTAGACTTGTGAGATTGATTCACCGAAGTTGAGGATGACGGTGTAGAGGAAGAGGATGAAGAGGGCGATGGTGGATCACCATTACCTCCATGTCCTTTCTTTGACTTGTCATATTTTTTATTTCCTTCTGAAGAACCCTCTCCTTCTTTCTGATGTTTATATCCTTCTCCTACAAGCCTATCATTCCTTTCTTGGTAGAGTATCTGCACCATCTCCGTCATGTCCAAGAAAGCCTTTCGGAACACCCATTCCTCTTCTTTGGGATCAATGTCTTCAGGAACTTCTCCTTCTCTTGAAGACATGCTTGAGGCTTCTTCTATGGCTCTTGGAGGTGGCTCTCTGGCCCTTATTGTTTGAGGATTAATTTATGCTCTAACCAAGTATCCTTCACCTCTCTTGAGTTTAAGCCTAGTAAGCATCAAAACTTGCAAATAGTGAACTATATCTTTGCACAAGAATAAATTCAGAGTAAAAATATAGCTCTCATAACATCTAATATTAAAATGAAACTATTTGTAATTTCTATTCAAAGTATCCATTTCCATTAAATTAAGTGTGAAAAGTATTCTCCATGTCTTGTAGGTTAAATAAAGTGGTTTTGGTAATGTTTCTAAGTTTTATGTGTGAGGATTTGTTATTTAAATTTACGGTTTAATATAACACAGCAGAAATACACAGCAGGTAAACTTCACCATATCATACATAGCAAAATGATGAGGCAATTCACCCCTCTTGGGCTACATCTACTAGTCCAAGGCTCCCCAATGGTATGTCCTTTCTCCATTAAATTTCTCAAAATGGTTACACGGTGAAAAATATGCCTAAACAGGCAAAAAAAAAGCTGTGAATTTGACTTCAGAAGACAGAAATAAGCTAAAAATGGCTTTTGTTTCACCTCAAATAGTGAAGTACAACCCAATATAGCTCCATCTCCCTGATGGCCCTGATGGTTCTTTCCTCTTCCCTGAAGAAAAAATGGTTCAAGAACACCTCTGTTAACTTTGCAACCTGTCCCAAACACTCCAGAATGTTGAAAGCCAAAATTGACTAAAATTTCATCTCATTTGGTTGAAAATTGAGAAAGTTATGACCTAAACAAGATTTTGCCCAATGGCAATAAAAAACCTCCTCCAAAACTGGAGGAACTCTAGTTAGCTCCACCAGAAAAAGGCAGAAAGACTAGAATGGCAGAACTGCGCGTTATTTTAGGGGTGACATTTATTGTAACTGCCATTTGTGTCAGCGCGTTCACATGCGATGTATTCAGTAACTGTTTGTTGTTGGCAGATAACGCTAAACCCCGTGCCCACGGTCACAACACAAGGTCACGTGGTTAGGGGCTAGCAACATAGGTGCTAAGACCTGTTTTCTGCCAGTTTGAAAGTGTTTAGGCCCTGGTCACTGCTTCAAGTCGTATGGTCTGCAACCTTTAGCCCTAAGGGCTTAAACCTTTCTCCGCCTGACTGTGTGTTTAACTCCACGACTCGACTATGTTTTAACCCGCCCAACTCGCCCACAAATCAACTTGTGTCCGTTGTTGTGTTGGATGGGTCGACCTTACCCGAGGAGTCAGGTCGAGGGTTCGACCCTCATGACCTCCAACTTTCCACCACATTTTTAAACCAATGGCCTAGGGCCACGTGGCAGCCTTCGGGCTAACTGAATCTTGATTTCCAATGATATGTGGAAGTTCAAAAATGGGCTCCTGGATCAAAAGATATGGTTTGATAAAGTTCAGGGATCTGAAGCCATAAGAAGGAAGAGATATTAGATTAGGAGGCATATTGGATATCAAAATATCAAATGTCCGGGATATCAAAACATCAGGGTAGGAGGAATATCGGATATCGGAATATCAGAGCAGGTTAGCACATCGAAACCTCAGATCACAGGGCACATCAGAACCTCAAAGCATACCAATATATCGGAACATCTGAGCATGAGGCTTATCAGGTATCAGAATATTAGAGGTAAAAGATATCATAATATCAAAAGTGCTTAGCAAATTTTTTATGATATCCAGTCACCCCAATAGTGTTAAAATCCTAGATAAATTTCAAAGAGCAATTAACAAAGGATTTTGCTGGAAAACCAAGGTCTTTTGGGTCCTCTTCTCTCTCTCCTCTGACATGACACATAGCAGCATGAAATTTTTTTCGAGAAGCATCAGTGACATCTGACGACAACATGAATTGTGTTATCACCCAAAAATTTTCAAAACATCATTGTGTCAACTCCGTTTTCGATCATGGTCTCAAAATGGGTTTGAAATTCATTTTAGGATTTGGTTAAGGGTAGGTTAGAGTTTTTATAAGGTTTAAGGTCATCATTAAATTCAAATAAAATATTTTAAAGGTCCATTCCATGATCAAATACTCACATTTTCCATTTAGGAGTCAATCCATAAGGTTTCGGGTTAAATTTCTACAATTAGCCAAGAATCCTCCGTTTCGTAGCTCTGCTAGTTCAAAAAAGTGGATTTGCGCTATGAAAGCGCTAATACTTTCGTAGTGCAAACTGGAAAAAATACACTGTGGGCGCTACGAAAGTGCGGTTTGTTAACCATCTTGTCAATTAAGCTGAAATCTGTCAGAATCTGTTGGGAAATGATAGGATAGTGGTATGGTGAGTTAATTAGTGATTAGATTCAATGTACTTACCTGTCTCACAGTCATCATCGTCATGATAGGGAATGAGTGAAGCATCATTCAGTTATGAGATGACATATTAAATACAAAATCTTGCCTAATTTGGTCATTTTCATTTTCATTTGCCTCCATACGAGTGTCTAAGCTCTGAAGTAGTCAAGCTAAGCTTGTGGTTGTTCTATACAAAGGCTATCTTCACCGTAATCAAGCGAGCCTATTCCATATTCTCAAGCGAGGCTAATCATATATTCAACCGAGGTTGTTCATATCCTAATCAAGTGAGGCTGTATCATAGATTCAAGAGAAGCTGACAAGTTTTTCTAAGAAGCATGGCAAAGGAAAAGAAAGTCCACAGAGGGGGACATTGCTTAAGATATGAGCCTGAAAATATGAAGGCTATAACTGAAGATCAAACAGTGATGGAGGATTTTAGTAAAGCAGGTTGTCTCCAGTTTTGTGAAAAGTTGCAGGGTTGCCACACACAGATGTCTAAAGAATTTCCCTTACACTTCAGTGGAACAACTACCAAAATTGGGATGTTAAATGTGCTAGTCACACCTAAGATTATTGCTTCTGTGATAGAAATACCAAGGGGTCAAGAGACTTGATTTAAAGGTTTTAAATTTGATATGGAACCATGCAAGGAATTCATGAAACTTGAGTATGCAGATATGAACATCAATAATGCAATACCTAGAAGCTGTATCAAAGACACCTATGCAAAGCTGCTGTTCAAAATTCAAAGATAATTTACATGTGAAGGCAGATACCATAAATTTTATACTTATCATTTTAAGTTTCTTCTTCATTTCACAGGTATGATATCACTAGATTTGCCCTTTTATTTGCATAGGAGCCTTTCCAAAATGGTTGATAAAGTACAAGCCAAATCGGATGGTTGTGAAACATCTTTGTTTCACCATGGTTTGATAAAGTTATTGGTTTTGAATGAGCTTCAGAAAATAAGCAGGGATTGGTCTTCCTTTTTGTTTATGAATGGTTTTGAACTGGAAACCCTAACCCCAGCTAGAAACCTGAAAACTAAAGGAAATCCTTCACCACTAGTAGCAGAGTCTAGTCAACATGTGGTTGCAAAATCAAAGAGGTTTGTAAAGTTTAAACCAAGGAAAAAAGTTGAGAAAAGGATAGAGAAGACACAATTTCTTGTTGCAACAACTCCATCACCTGCAAAACAGAGGTCAAAAAGTGTCAAAGAGGCAAAACAAAAAAAAGTTTCCAGTAAGAAAGAAATCAAGAGAGTGACAAGAAGCCAAGCAGTGGCATCAAAGGGAAAAATAGTTATTTTAGGTATAGGGGACAACCCAATGATAAAGGGAAATTTAGATGACATCCTTCATGCAATTGATATATAAGAGACACCCATCGTACAAGTTGATTTCATTGGAGTAGATGAACACAAACAGAAAAAGGCTAAGTCAGCAAAGAAACTTGAATTTGAGGGTGAAATTCCAGCCTTTATCTTTCAAGCAAGGAAACCTTTAACTAGACATGCTAAGAAGCTCAAGGAAGGCAGAAAAGAGGTCCAAGAAACTATTGAAACAACTAAAGTCCCTGAAGAGGTGGTTGATCTTTCATCACCAATAGTGGATCATGCAGCCAACATGACAATGAAGCGAAAAGAACACATGACAGATTGTCAACATCTTGAGGAGGGATTGAGGTTAGAAAACCAAGAGATTGCAATGATGAGAAGGAGGGCCAGAAAGCATAGTATTGAAAAAACAGAGTTCAAAAGAATGAAGGCACTTTGGGAGGGTCAAATTGGTTCTAGGTCTAAAATTCCAAGCAATGCAGAACAATTTTTCACATGGACAGTTCCAGCCATCAAGGAAGCCAAATTTGTCAAAGTAATCAATACTCACTTGAGAGCTAGTAATAGAATACTAAGAGATCAAGTGGAGGAATTGGAGAAGTAGCTGAAATTAACCTAGGATGAGCTAAAAAACAGAGGTGCAGCATGACAAATCATTAAAAAGTCATAAGCTAAGTCAAGTGAAAAATTAAGAATGAAGCTCATGAATATTGTGTTTATCAGTTCATATGAATTTTTGTTTTGGTGAAACCATTGGTATTCTAAAATTTTGGCACATTTTGGTTTAAATTTTGAAGAAATCTAGGCAAAACTACTCCCTCAATAGTTTCGTAGCGCAAACACTGCAAAAAGAGTGAAAAGCGCTACGAAACTGCTGTAGCAGCTTTTTTCACTCTTTCTCCTAAATTTTTGAAGGGAAACAGTGTGGATTAAAACATGAAATTTATAGGGAGGTTGTTTTAATTGATAATGAAGATAAATATGGAAGAAAGAAGCCAAAGTATTGAAGGTAAAAGGCTTAAAAGGTTGCGCTACGAAAAGCACTACGGAACTATGTTGTTTTCGTAGCGCAGGTATACTTTAGCTATTTTGAACAGTTTAATGGTGGTCTTGGACAGTGTTATCACTATAAAAGTTTTCCAAACTTGGAAAGTTTTTATTTTTTCCTAAGTCATGGTCTTAGAATAGGGATTAAGTCATTTTTATGTTTTTAGAGTCTAAATCATGAGATTAGAGTTTCATCTCCATCATCAAATAAGGTCCAACAACTTTGTTTCACATTTTAAGGGTCCCATTTCATGTTTTGGAAATCATGTGTTTAGTCACTTTGAAAAGAATTTTGAATAAGCCATGAAACCATGTTTTCGTAGCACAGGCAGTGTTAAAAACTGCTTTTGCACTACGAAAACGCTGGCCTTTTCGTAGCACAAAACCCTGAAAATACATTACATGCGCTACGAAATCGGGGATTCGTAACCAATCTTGTCCAACTGTCAAATCCATCAAATTTTGTTAAATTTTCATGAGTAGGTGTCAGTATATGAATCTTTTCTCACACATGCAACCATTCATAACCATCATGAGATTCGTTAGGGGTCATTTATCATCAATCATTTTAAAAATTTGAAAAGGGATGGTTATCCTTGGTTATATTATCTCATGCAAAAACACTTGCTGCATGTTTTTCTTCGAATGAAAAGCTTATGGTAAGCATAAACCAGAGCTTCTCTCAATTCTCAAGCTAGGCTGAACCAGTTATCAAGCGAGGCGGAACCCTTAATCAAGCAAGCCAGTTTCTCTGAAATCAAGCGAGCCAGTTTATTACAGGTTTTCTAAAGCCACAAAGATCAAAGTGAAATATGACAGAGGAAAAAAGAAACCACAGATCAGGCCATTTTTTGAGAACAGAACCTGAAGGCATAGAGACTCTCACCAAGGATAAATCAGTTGAAGAAGCTTTCAAGAAAGTAGGTTGCTGGAGATTCTGTGAAAAGCTATAGGGAGGTCATAATCAAGTCACAAAATAATTTTCCATTAATTTCACAGGTTCAAATACAAAGGTTGGATGTTTAAACTTACCAATTTCTCCTTAAATTATATCTTTAGTGACAGAGATTCTAAGGGGAGAAGAAAGGTGGTTCAAGAACTTCAGGTTTGAAATGGAACCTTGTAAAATATTTTTGAAGCCAGAGTTTGTGGACACAAATTTAACCAAAGTAGTGCCAAGAGGTTATGTCAAGGATACATATGCTAACTTGCTCTCCAAAATTCAAAGGTACTTCACCTGTGAAGGAGGATACCATAAGGTGTATTCTTACCATTTCAAGCTCTTATTGCATTTCACTGGAATAATTTCTCTAGATTTACCTTTCTTTCTGTTTCGGAGTTTGGCCAAGAATGCAGATAAGGTACAGGTTAAAACTCAGGCATGTGAAACATCATTATTCCATCATGGTATTGTTAAATTAATAGTTGAGAGTGCAAGCTTCTGTGATCCATAAAATTTTAATTATAAATCTTCCAGGAAATCACATAAGAAATGTGATTTCCCAGAAGATTTATAATTAAAAAATTAATAGTTTTGCATGAACTTCAGAGGGTGAATGGAGAATGGTCTACATTTTTTTTTCTGTGTGGATTTGGGGTGGAAACACATGGAACAGGTGTTATCCCTAGGGCCAAAGAAAAATCACCATTAGAAATCACAGACCCTGCAGAAACAAGATCAAAGAGATTTGTCAAATTAAATCCTAGAAAACAAGTGAAAGAGCCAGAGACTAAAACACCAGTAATGATTCAAGAAACCCCTCAACCTGCACAAAAGAGGACAACCAAAGGTAAGGAAGTAGTACAGGAACAGTCAACCATCAAATCAGCCCAGAAAAGATTGATTGGAAGACAAATAGCAAATGAAAAAGGAAAAACATTGGTTTCAGAAGAAGATCCAGGTTTAAAGGGTAGTTTGAATGATATTTTACAAGCTATTTATATTGAGGAAACTCCTTTAGTGTAGGAAGATTTTATAAATTTGAATGAAGGAAAATCTAAGAAGATCAAGTCCTCCAAAAAGCTGGATTTTAATGATGAAATTTCAGAGTTTGTGTTCAAGCCCAGAAGGCCTCTAACTAGGAATTCAAAAAAGTTGCAAGGACTGGATGTGGAGTTAGATAAAGCTGGAGAAGTTTCAAATGTTTATGAGGAACCCATAGACCTTTCATCACATATGCTTGAAGATGACAGAAACAGGGTTTTCCAAAATCAAAGAGAAAAAAACAGTTATGAAGGAATGAAAGAAAAACTAAGACTAGCTAATCTTCAAATTGCTAAGCTTGAGAAGAAAGTAAGAAAACATGTGGTGGAGAAGATAAATTTTGACAGAATTAAAGCTCCGCGGGAACTCGAAAGAGTCTCAAAACCTGAAAAAGTCAGCAGTGAAGCTCAGTTTTTCACCTGGACTCTTCCTGCAATCAAAGAGGCTAAATTTGTGAGGAGGATAAATGTAAATTTAAGGGCTACTAACATGAGGTTGAAAAGGCACATTGAATATCTTGAAATCCAATTGGAAAACTCTGAAGAAGGTCAGCTATAGTAGAAGTAAGACAGTAAGTGACAAATCCTTAATATCATTTTGTTTTGGGAAAGACACCACTTTTGAAAACATGGAAAAGTTGACTTATACCGATTTCAAGGTCTATTAGCATCAAAATCATCATTAAAATACTGTAAATATTTTAAAGATTTAAAGGTGATGAAGAAACTGTGTAATATGGAGATAAAAAGCAGTTTCGTAGCGCGCTACGAAACTGCTGTAGGTGTAGTTTTAAATATTTTATCAAGATTTCAAGAGGTAAAACACCTATTTTTTGAAGTTCTGATGCTGCTAGAAAATGGAAATGGGTCACAAATGAAGTTCCAGGTGTTAAAGAAAAGGAAATTTGATGTTAAGAAATGTGTCACAAATGCATAGTTACTACGCTACGAAAACAAAAAGTATTTTCGTAGCACAGACACATCAGATCTATTCACACTCTTTCAAGGACTCAATTTTGCACAAGTGGTTGGACATGGTTATATGAAAGTGATAACACATTTCACTTGTCTTAAAAGGTTCATTTTTGTCAGCCAAAATATTGAAGGAGCATAAATGAGGGTTAAAGCTATATTGCAGGAAACATGTTCCTAGTTTTCAGGACATATAACAGATAAGTTAACAGAATGTAACAGCAAGGTTATGGACACCATCAAGGTCGAAGATAAGGAGGAGTAGCTGTCAAATATAATCTTTAATTCCTATATCAAGTTGTTTTATTCATAATAAGGAGTTTTACTCGTAATTGTATTAGGACTCTAGAACAGACAGTTAACTGTCACATGCAATTAATAATCAGTTTTAGAGTAAATAGGTGTTAATATAAGATAGAATTTGAATTCCTCTGAAGATGGATCATAGAATCCAATGTTGTAATGACTCTATAAGAGACATGAGGTCTAATTCCAAAAGGTTGGCAATTTTCATGAACAAGCAGACTATGTTACTATAGCAGACTGTGTGTTTTTTATCATAATACAAATATTGGCTTACTACTCAGGATTCAGAAAGAGTTTTAATGTGTGATCTTACTATGGATTTCCTTATCTATCTATTTGTAGTGGTATAAACATATGTTACTTATAATTCATTGGAAAATTCTATAACTTCCTGCATATGTTTGTAAACTGTGTTTTGTTCACTCTGTTTTTGTTTCAATGATACACTTAAGAATTCTGAAATGCCCTGACTTCCATGATAAGCTGATGTTGATGTTTTGTGGGAAAATACCTAGACTCCATTTCCAAATAGATGTTTTTTGATCATTATCTCAACCAGTCATACAATTTTATCCAAATTATGCCTAGAGTTAGCCATCTTATCTTTAATTCAAAATCTTAAACCTAGTGAGAGAGCCCTCTCAGGTTGAGGAGGCTAAGACTCAACTAAAATTTTGGTTTGAAATAGTTACACTGAGGTAGCCTGACCAGCAGTCTATCAGGACCTATTTTGGTGATAACAGACAGCTGGAACTTAAGAATGTTTTTCGGCAGGTATTACTTCGGTTTCTAACAGCAAATAACCTCGAAGTGATGGGTTCATGATGGTCAGAGTGTCTCAAGAATACAAAGAATCCTATGCCTAGAAAACAGGGGACAGTTTCCTACTTTGACGGATATCAGTGTTATGGTCATAAAGTGATGAAGCTTATCACCTAGATTTGACCTTATGGGAATACAGTTGGAAAATGATGTAATCTAGTTTAGATAAGGTTGTTATGAGTAGAGTTAAGGAGTTTGAATCCTATTTGGAATAGGATCGTTTATTAGATTTGCAGCTATCATTTTGTAATAAATACCATGTCATATGGTTAGGCAAGGTGTCAAAAGTAGGAATTCGATGTATCTAGCTCAGGATAAGGTTATCCTATGTTGTAAATGATATATAAAATATGAAGAAGTCGAAATGCCAAGGGTTGGACATTTTTAGCAAAAGACTGTGTTTATTGTAAGTGACTGGTTTTCAGCTTAATACGGATTTTTCTACTCAGCCAACTTGAGATTCATAAATATTTCTAGTGTTTTCTTGTTCTAATTACGTCTTTTTACTATCCTATTGCAATGGTGTTTGCTTATGTTACTCAGAATTCATCATTGATGCTCTGACTTCCTTCATAGACAAACTGACTGTGTGTTTTACAGTTTCACATGTATGTCTCTTGACTAGAACTCTGATATGCCTTTGACTTCCATACTAAGTAGATTTTTTGGTTTTACTAAAGCTATTTTGACTCCATAAGCCCAATGTGCACTTGCTAATGTGATTTACAACCAATATCTATCATTTATCTGCTTATTACCCCACATAGAGTTAGCCATCTATATTTCTATCAAAAATCATTAATCCTTGAGAAAGCCCTCTCAGGTTGAGGAGGCTAAGCCTCAATCAAAAGATTGGTTTGAAACAGTTACATGAGATTGATTTTATTGGCAGCCTATCAGGTCTGATTTTGTGATAACAAATTGGAAGTACGACATGACACGTGGCAGGAAGATTCAATGTTATTGGGTGTCCTAGTGGGCCAAATTTGCGTGACACATGTCACCACTAAGGAGTTGCCACATTGTGGTAAATGATGTCATATTGGAGGTCAGCATATCAGAGGATGAGAACATCGTAACTTCTATGAAAATGGTTTTTGGAATATTACAATAAACATTAGAGGAAATCTCATCCCAAAAGTGCCCATGGATTTTTCACTTACATAATATGTAAACCAATCAAAATCCTTTAAATTTAAAAAGAGGTACATGTAAATATTTTGGAGGGAAAAAAAACTACTTTTTTTAATTGTATTTTTGGCTTATTTCTGTAGGTTTTAACCTGTACAGAAATTATCTACGAACGAATCTTAAAACAGAAAATAAACAATAGCGAGAGCATAAAACATAAAACAGATAAACATAGAGATTTTCCCCTGGATCCCAAATCGGGACGACCAGCTTCATTTTCATTATATTCCTTTTAGTGTTACAACACATATATATACATGCTGAAGCATACATAAACCCCACCATTAACCCTGGATTAGAACATAACCGTAGTTCCCTTGACCGGATTTACAAAATACCAGGGGCTGAAAACCATCATGCCCCAAAACCATGTGCAAACCCATGCAAAAAACCATGGGCAGGTTAGCCCACCGAAAAATAAGGTCCAAAATTTCTTTCCTGAGGCACTGCCCTAGACCTTGAATAGGGGGGGTGGCTGTGACCCCCCTGTTGCGCTCGGCGCAACGTACCCGGGGGGGGGGGGCTATCGCCCCCCCTATGACCCCCCCCCGCACGTGACTAGTCGTGGAAAGAACATAACACATACCAAACATTCTCCCACTTGTTGTTTTCTTTCCACAGGGTGCCACAGGAGAGCTTAGTCATTAGCCCAGTTCTACAACACCCATTTTTTCTCTACACCAAGAGAACTTCTGAGTGTTCACAGACTTCGTCAATGCATCTGCAACATTCTTCAAGGTGTCCACCTTTACCAGCAACACCCTTTTAGCCTCAACCATATCTCTCACAAAGTGATATTGAACATCAATGTGCTTTGTCTTTGAATGAAAAGCAAGGTTCTTAGCCAAGAAAATTGAACTTTGGCTATCACAGTCTATCCTTATAGCTTGTTGCACCAACCCCATACTTGAACACAATATCTGCAACGAAACTACTTCCTTGCTTGCATGAGTGGAAGCTATATATTCTGCCTCTATAGTTGAAAGAGCCACTACAGACTATCTTTTACTCATCCAACTGACTGCACCTCCAAATAGGCTAAAGAAATACCCACTTGTAGATCTTCTTTGGTCAAGATCTCCAACCCAATCTGCATCAACAAAGCCATGAATGTCCAACACTCTTTCCAATCTTGGTCTTCCCTGGTAGCACAAGCCATAATCACTAGTGCCACGCAAATATCTGTAAACCTGCTTCATTGTTGTCCAATGCTCCTTCCCTGGGTTTGACATAAACTTGCTCAATACTCCCACTGAATGTGCAATGTCTGGTCTAGTACAGACCATTGCATACATCAAGCTACCCACTGCACTTGCATATGGAACACGTGACATATACTCCTCTTCTTCTTGTGTCTTGGGACACTGTTTAGCAGACAGATTTACACCTACAGGAATCAGAACATCCACCGGTTTACTATCTTGCATATTGAACCGCTGCAATATAATCTTGACATACTTCCTCTAGTTTAACCAAAGCTTCCTCTTTTCCCGATCTCTCTTAATTTCCATGCCCAAAATATAGTTTGCAGCACCAAGATCCTTCATGTCGAATTTGGAAAACAATTGGGTCTTCAAATATTGGATAATTTCTTTGTCATTTCCAATCGACAAAATATCATCCACATGTAAGAACTAATGAATAACATGGTCACCAATTAATTTAAAATAAACACAATGATCCTCCTTGCTTCTGGTGAAGCCAAGTCCCCGTATATAGGTATCAAATTTCTGATACCACATCCTTGGTGATTGTTTTAAGCCATACATATATTTCTTTAACCTGCATACCAGTTCTTTCTTCCCCATCACATAAAGCCTTCAGGATTCTTTCATACGGATCCTCTGAATTTTGTGAAGAAATTTTTTCCTTCACATCCATACGTTCTACCTCAAAATCAAATCACATTGTAACGGATAAAAGTAATCTAATAGGGTAATTTTGGCAACGGCGGGAAAAAATATCGCTAAAATCGATTCTCGGCCACACAAGCCACAACCTTTTGCTATAAAAGCGCTTACGTTGTTCTCCACCTTGCCTTCTACATTCATCTTCTTCTTAAACACCCATTTTCTCCCGGCGGGCTTCCTTCCAGACCGGCAAGTCCCCAGGTCTATTATCATTTTTATGCAAG
This sequence comes from Pinus albicaulis, assembly GCA_034641835.2. NCBI lineage: Eukaryota > Viridiplantae > Streptophyta > Pinopsida > Pinales > Pinaceae > Pinus > Pinus albicaulis. The sequence continues at coordinate 109,684 of JAXQQM020076008.1, forward strand.
GATGCCATTTCATCAACCATGGCCTCCTTCTAGAGTTTTCCATCCTCTGAATCTACAGCCTCCCTGACGGTTCTGGGGTCATCATCCGTTATAGTTAAAGAAAAATTTGAACAGAAAGCAGATGGACTATATCTTTTTGGTTGTCTTCTTTCCCAAACTGATCTTCTCACAACTGGATTTTGTGGCTCTTCCTCTTCTGAGTCTTCTTTTGTTGTAGAGTCTGATTCATCCTCCTTTAGCTCAAACTCTATCTTCTCAGGTTCCTTTGGTAGGACTTCACGTTTTGACAACATATTTCACCTCTCTAAACGCCACATCTTGGCTGTACATAACCTTCCTTGTTTCCGGGTTCCAAAGCTTGTAAATTATACCCAATAAAGATGCACCTTTCAGATTTATTATCCAACTTGCTCCTTTTCTCATTTAGAACATGTACATATGTATCACATCCAAATACCCTTAGATGTGAAAGAGAGGGTTTCTTACCAGTCCATACCTCATGTGGAGTATTATCCTCCAGCATTGATGAAGGTGATTTGTTAACCAAGTAACATGCAGTCTCCACTGCCTCTGCCTAGAATTCTTGTCCTAACCCGGTACCACTGAGCTGCATGCTCCTTGCCTTTTCCATCAGCTTTCTGTTTATTCTTTCTGCAACTCCATTTTGCTGAGGTGTGTATGAATTATTCTTCTGCCGTGATATACCACACTTCTTACAGAAATATTCAAATTCCTTCTTGCAGAACTCCCCACCATTATCTATCTTCAGCACCTTTATCTTCTTCTCTGTCTAATTTTCCACCAAAGCCTTAAATTCTTTGAATTTGTCAAAGACTTCAGATTTCTTCCTCAAGAAATATATCCATGTATTCCTTGAGAAGTCATCTATGAATGAAACCTAGTACATAGACTTACCTAGTGATGGAACCGACACAGGTCCAAACACATCATTGTGCACAAGATCTAATATCTTGTTCGTCCTCTTAGTACTAGAAGGAAAACTCACCCGATTCTGCTTCCCATATACACAATGTTCACATAAATTGAAATCTAGAGAGCTATTAGACATACCTTCTACCATACCATTTCCATGCAGTATCCGAAGGCCCTTCTCTCCAATATGCCCAAGCCTTTGATGCCATAGCATGGTCTTTTCTCCAGAGACCGCTAGGCTTTCCGCTCCACTTTCAGGAACCACAGAACTGTTGCACCCATTAATAATAGTGTTGCCCTGAAGCTTGTACAAAGTTCCAATCTGAACTCCCCGCATTAATACCAGTGCTCCCCGAACCATCTTATAGGTATCTTTCTTGAGCACTATTTTTACACCTACATCATCCATCTTGCTTATAGAAATCATATTTTTGGCCAATGCAGGAATGTGCAGAACACCAGGAAGTATTCTAATTCTTCCACCTTGCAGCTTTAGCTTTACTTTTCCATGTCCGACTTTTCTAGCCTTCTTATCATCACTTAAGAAGACATCACTGCCATCATATTTCTCATACTCGAAGAACCACTCCCTATGGGGAGTGAAGTGAAAGGATGCACCCGAGTCAATCAACCATGACTCATGATCTACATGTGTATTTGAAAAAGAAGAAAAATACACATCCCCACCTTCATCCAAGGTGGTTTTTTCCTCTGTAGAAGGAGCATCATCAGATCCCTTTCCTTTCTCAGGAGCTTTAGATCTGCAGTCCTTTTTGTAGTGCCCTTCCTTTCTGCATTTCCAATACACCTTTACAAACTTGCCAGGAGATTTAGATCTCCCACTCGAAACCTTATTCTTGTTTTTTTTCTGGGACCTTCCTCATACAGATAAGACATCTCCATTCCGACCCTCCATATTTCTCCATCTCATTTCCTCCAACAGCAAGGCTAAGACAATGTCATCAAAATTCAAGGTAGTTATCTTGCTACCTATTGCAATAACCAGACTGTCCCATGAGTCTGGTAGAGAACACAAAAAATTTATGCACTTATCTTCATCTGAGATTTTAATATCAATAGATGATATCTGACTTACCACAGTATTGAAGGCGTTCAGACGATCTATCACCGAGTCTCCATCCTTCATCCTTAGGTTATATAACTTTTTTCATAGGAACAATTTATTCCCCAGAGACTTAGATTGGTAAAAATTCCCTAGCTTGTCCCACAAGGTCGCATCGTGGTTTCCCCAGATACATTCAAAAATACTGAATCTAAGACACACAACCGTATTGTGCTCTTTACCTTCTGATCCAGCTTCTTCTAGTCTTCATCTGACATTGTTGTTGGTTTAGTACCCGGATCTACCGTGATCCACTGATCTTTATCCACCAGTAGATCCTCCATCTTGAGCTTCCACAACTCAAAACTCTGACCATTAAATTTCTCAATCTCTATCTTCCTGCCACTTGCCATCTTCTTTCACCGCAAGTTTCGATCCCATAGATCTCCCATTGAACAGGGTCTACCATAGGCCCAAGCAAGAAACCCCTCAGCAGCAAAGACGTCCCCTTGAAGCCAAAACATCTCTGATACCAAATGTAGGTTTTAACCCTATACATAAATTATCTACGAACGAATCTTTAAAATATAAAATAACCAATAGCGAGAGCATAAAACATAAAATAGATAAACACAAATATTTTCCCCTGGATCCCAAATTGGGACGACCAACTTGATTTTCATTATATTCCTTTTAGTGTTACAACACATATATATACATGCCGAAGCATACATAAACCCCAGTCCATTAAACCTGGATTAGAACATAACCATAGTTCACTTGACTGGATCTACAAAATACCAAGGGCCGAAAACCATCATGCCCCAAAACCATGTGCAAACCCATGCACAAAACCATGGGCGAGTCCGCCCATCGAAAAATAAGGTCCAATTTTTTTTTCTTGGGGTGCTGCCTCGGACCCCGAATAGGGGGGGCTTCCGCCCCCCCTGTGACCCCCATGCTGCGTTTGGCACAAAATATAGGACTGTGTTATCGCCCCCCCTTTGACCCGCTCACACGTGACTAGTCGTGGAAAGAATATAACACATACCCAAAATTTTCCTTATAATTTTACTCAAATTTCAAGTGTATACTCTCATTGGATGTGAAATTAAATTCCACATCCAACGTGTACCCATTATGCATACTTATGTGAAGACCCACCTTGATGAAAACTGTAGATACATTAAAAAACATGTCAGACGTGTTTTTTTTGTATCCACAATTTTTATCAATGTTGGTGTTCTCAAAAGTATGCATTATGGATACTCGTTGGATGTGGAATTTAATTCCACATCCAATGAGTGTCTACACTTGAAATTTGAGTAAAACTAAAAGGAGATAAGCCAAAAATACAATTAAAAAAAAATTAGTTTTCTACTTTTCCCTCCCAAATTCATAACTCTTATTTTATTATTGTCTTATTATTTTATTATTTTCCCTTAGGAGGCCACTTTTAGGTTAAAATTTCCTCTAATGAATGGGCTTCTGATGTCTAGTTGGCACATGGTCATGAAAGGTCGAAGAACTAAGGGCACAGAGCATTTAACAAAGGGAGCCCAGCATATTTGGGAATACAATGTCGTATGTTATGATATAGCACATTTCCGATGGTGCGGTACAACGAATTGAATAAGAATGGATGGTTTGGTAGTTGAGGTTTGAATGCATTATCTCTGAGTTGGTATTTGTAGAGAAGAATCCCTGCAACAATGCACCAAGGACACTAGCTCATTTAATTGAAAATTCTCGTCTCGTGCATGGCTTTGTGAATTAAAAAAAGAGGGAAGCAATGTTGGCATTCCCGTATATTGTTCAACTATGATGGTAAATAAACATGCATGGGAAGGTCTTGTAACGTGACCAGACAAATTATGAATTAAAAGATCAACATGGAAGTGTACACGGTGAGTCTATCAGGATTTCAGAAGCCCATTCCTGTGAATTTATTCTATGGTATAAATTGATGGGAAGAAGCAAGGGAAACATAGTAAGTCACACAAAGAAGCAGTTGGGTGATTTTTGTACCAATGGAAGAGAGACATGACATTTTAGTAAGCAAAAGTGGAACAAAACCAAGGAAAGTTGTTGTGCAGTGTAGAGAAAAAGAGTATTATTGAATTTGCTGAGTGGTGAGTGTTGTGGTAGCACTATGGGAGTGCTGAGTGAGAGAGCACAAAGTCTGAATTGTGGGAGAAGCAACAGAGGATGAGCTACGAGAAAGCAGAGTGGTGATCAAGAGAAAATAGCATGAGCTATGGGAAAAGCAACAAAGGATGCGTTGCAAGACAAAAAAGTGATGATCACATGTTATTCTGATCCAAGTACAAAAGGTGCGACTATGCAATACTGGAGGAGTCGGTTTTTTAGCAGAGGCCCGAGAGAAGAATGTAATTCAGTGACACAGTGGTTGGTATTTATCTTATTTTTAAATGCCTTTGTTTTTAGTTTGAAAGTTGTATGAAATAGTAGAACAATGGAAACAAGAAGTGGTGGCCTGCATTCAAAGAGTGTGGCATCTCTTAGAAAGTTGGTGCTTTCTATTCTAAATAGGTTGGCACCTCTTGGAAAGTTGGTGCTTGCTATCCTAAGGGGGGAAGTGCCTTCAGTGAGTGGGTTCTCACAAACAAACTGATGTAATTAACATGGTGCCTAATTTATATCTTAAAACAACAACAAATTGGTGGTTTTTACCCTTTGGATTTCCATGTGAAAAAATACCTATGTCAAAGTGTGTGTGTGTGTGTGTTGATCTTGAAATTTGTTGTTGAACATATGATTGCTCATGTCTTAATGCTCATTTATTTAATAATTTATTCTCTCATAAGCAACAAACATTAAAGGGATGAAGTAAGAATATATTCAAAAGAAAAATTGAAAGTAATCATACAATTACTAATTCACCCCCCCTCTCAGTAATTCCTTATTCCAACTATTGGTATCAAAGCCAGGTTCCTTCAGAAACAGTATAACCACTGGAAGATAGAACTATAAAAAATTATGTCAAGGCAAGAGAAACAAGAGGCTTATTCAAGAATATTACCAGTCCTTGATGGGAAAAACTTTTCCTTTTGGAAAGTAAGGATGGAAGCACACATAATGTCACTTGGTGTAGATGTGTGGACCTCAGTATTGGTGGAATATAATGTCCCTAATATTCCTCCCACTAATGCATATGGTAAGAAATTATATGGAAATAATACTAATTCCAAGAATGATATTATATTTTGTCTTAGTCATTAAGAAATTTTAAAATTCATGCATTGTAAATATGCTAAGGTTGTGTGGGTAAATCTTACCCAGAGTTATGAAGGGGATTCCAAGGTCAAGCAGGCCAAACTAGAAACCTTCAGAATGAGGTTTGAGAGCCTAAGAATGGGAGAAGATGAGAGTATTGCAGAATACTGCCTCAAGGCCGATGAAGTAACCAATATGATTGGAGGGCTAGGTGAAGAAGTCAAGGAAGAAATGGTTGTACAAAAAATATTAAGATCTTTGCGCATGAGATTTAATTCCAAAGTCTTAGCTATTAAAGAAATCACTAATTTGAAATATCTTAATATGGACCAGTTGCATGGAACTGTCACTGCCTATGAGATGAGAGTTGGAAAGGAGAAATAAGAACCAAAGGAAGCAATGTTTAAAGTGTCCAAAAAGTGAAAGAAGATAAAAAAACATCAAGAGTGCTCCATATGTTAATATGATCAGGAGATGGTGTATTTGGCCAGGAAACTGAAGTGTAGTTTAGGAAAATATAAAGGGAAGCTACCCTTTAAATTCTTTGATTACGGAAGAGTGGGACATTTTTCTTCTAAATGCCCCTACAAGGAAGGTACTGAAAAGGAAGATGATAAGAAATTAGGGAACAAATCTCAAAATCAAAAGAAGAAAAGGTTCTACAAGAGAAATGGGTTCTCCTATAAATGATATAGCTCAACACCAGAATTAAATAGCAAGAAATCTTCAGAGGATGATTTAGATAAGTATCTGCTTATGGCTTTCGGAACAAATTCCAAGAAACAAAGTACTATTGACTCTGAAGAGGAATAAGGAGTAGTTGACCTTGAAGGTGAACTCATCAGTTCCCTTGATGAGTTATATAAAGAAAGGAAGAAGAATAAGTTTCTAAAGGAACAACTGCAATGTGATGAAGAAGGTATGTACAAATCAAATAATGAGGAGTTTTATTACCAAAAAGAAAAACTTAATGAGGCTATTAAGAGCAAGAATGGTATGATTCTTCTTCTAGAAGAAAAACAAGGAGTATGTGAGAGATTGGAAGAAGAGAACAAGAAGTTAAGGCAAGAGCTGCTCAAGGTAAGTAGGGAAACAATATCAATAACATGTAGAGACGAGTTTTTGTCCTTAAAATATGAACTAGAAGAAGCAAAGTTAAAGGAAGAAGTACTTCAAGATCTAATCCATGAATGGGAAGAGAACCGTCAAAGTATTGAGGCAAAGATTGTATTTATAAGAATGGATCTAGAGGGAATAAAGATTGAGAGTGGTCTAAATTAGAAGTTCACAGAAGGCAAAAGAAAACTAGATCAGATTCTAAACAACCAAACGCTGTAACAACCCTGGTGAAAATTCCATGTAATAAAGTTAAAATAATAACCATCATTGATAGGATGCATATTCCAAGAATAATTTTGGGAAAAACATCCTAGTGCGGGTGTTCACATGGCTTATTATGGCTAACGAAATTGACAAAGGCTATGGGTAAGGCATTAAAGAGGCAAAAAGTAATTTTGGCACATTTATTTATGAAAAATAATGAAAATTAGGAGAAAAAGGAGGTAGAAGGTCACAGGTTGCATGTGAGGAGGAAATGAATGAAAAATAATGGAAAATTAAGAAAATAGAGGTTTCTTCTATAAAAATGCTTATGCGGATCATTTGGTACCTTTTCTCAGTGAATTTTTGGAGTTCTCTCATTATTCTCTCTCTCTCTCTCATACTCTTGGATACTTAGATTTTTCTTGGAGAACTCTTGGAGAGTCACGAATACTTGATGATAATTTGGAGCAAGAAGGCAAAGTAAGAGGAGGAAAGTGTAGGTGGACATCGGGATCAACAAATACAATAAGATTTAATTTTAGATACTGAGTTGAATTTATGTTTTCCTCAATAGTTTTTGCATGCATGGGTATGTATGTAGATTTTCCTAGCCATACCATTTCATGGAAATCCATTGTATTGTGGGTCTATTTTCATTGATTGTTTTTTGGTTGTTTCTCATGATTCCTTTAGCCGTGGGTTGAGTTATTAGTTCTTAGAAGCTTTGGTTGGAGAAATGCTCTGTAAGCCCGATGAAAAACTATGGGTTGAGTTATTAGTCCTGGAAGCCTTGGTTGGAAAAACGTTCTGGAAGCCCTAGGTCGGTTGAGTTACTAGTCCTGGAAGCGGGTTGAGTTACTAGTCCTGGAAGCCCTGGTTGGAACAGACACCCTAGAGCCCTGGAACAACTTGGATAGATATCAATGTGTGATGGTTAGTGATGTCTAACCATGAGGTGGAATCATTGGTCGGGGGCTGAGATGGTTTAGTCTCTGGAGCCCTGGTTTTTTGTTGATTGATGTGTTTGATAAAGTCCCACATTCATGCTTGGAATATGGAATGGGGTGAATGGCTGAAGTGAGAATTGGCTCAACCAATCTATGGTTGGGTGGAACATGGAAGTACCATCTCCAGTTGGTTTTTACATTCAGTAATGAAGAGATCATTCCTATGGTATTAGGTATGCAAATTTATTGGTTTATGAATGGATTTATTTGTTGTTATATCCATTGTATATCTGTTGTTATTATGTTAATTATAAGAATGTATTTGATTAGTGATGATGTATGGATCTATCTATGTTTTTACCTATAAATGGATTCACAATGCATATATGGTCAAATATGTTGTATTGTAGTTTATGATGTAGGAGACCTCCATGTTTAATTCTACTGTTTACACCTGTAGATATAATGTTTGTAACATGTTTGACAAAATTATTTTCATGGATGGGAGAGGTCAAATGAGTTACTAATGATGTGATTGCTTCCATGTATTTTTTTTAATGTTATTTATCCTCTCCTGAAGTTACAGGAAGTTTTGTGCAGAGACCTGGGTTCGGGGGCTAAAAATGTGGCACAAATCCTGGAAATACAGGCACATAATTGATTGTTTGGGGCCCTGACCGCCACCTTTCCAAGGCTAGCCCACATCTAAGGGTCTATAGCCACTACCTTTCCCTTATATGCCTGTGGCTAAGGCTTAAGAGGGTCAAAATTCAGCCCCCCTTCAAGTTTCAGGGGTCTAGGAGGGTGGTTTACCTCGTGGAGGTGTTGTTGATGATGTGTAAGGTGTGTTTGTCGTGTTTCCATCGGTTCCACTTCCTTGAGGTAATATAGGAGGTTGAATCTCATATTAGTAGCGTCTCATCACATGTTTACCCTGGTTGGCTGGTTACTTGGGTAGATGTAGGAAGAGGGTGTTACAGAGTGGTATCAAAGCATGGTTCAACCCTTGGACTGGATGGGCAGTGTGTTGGTCATGCTTTTCTATTGATTGATTATGTGTCTGTCATACCTATGGTTTATGTGGTTGTTGCATATGTTTTTTTTTTTCCATGATGACAATGATGTCGCCATGGATGGGATGGTGGTGTTGTTTTTCACATTTTTTCATGTGCATATGTCTGGTTGTGTGTTGTTCATGTTTATCTGTTGTTAATGCATGCTTGCTTACATATTTTATGTGCATCACTTTTTTATGCTAGGTCACATATTGGTCATGCTTTTGTATTGTATGTGTATGGTTACTTGTGTAATGTTATATGCTGAACATGCATTGGTCGGTCATGCTGGGTTATATGTCACCTATGCTTGTGTATGGTCCGTGCTTGTGATGGTGGGTGGTAAAGTTGAATTGGTATGATTATTAATTAGGTCATGTTGTGTAAGTGGTATGGTTATGCATCCATGACTGGACTCCCACTAGACTAATGTTTATTCGCTATTATACCATGTGTTATGAGTTTATATGTTGTTATGATTATGTATATACATTTATTTCACTGATTGGTTGATTTTTCAAGATGTATCCTCCCCAAATTAAACTAAGGTATATCTGGGTTTATTTATGAATTGGTTTAGTTGACATATTGTACGTTGCAGGAAGAAATCAAATATGAATATTAGAATGGTAGACTACAAATATTCTCCTTATGATTCATATGAGCAACATGGTGTTGGGAATTCGCTTGATTTGGCAGATACACTGAGAAGCCTAAATGAAGAAATAAGGATTTTTAAGGCATACAATGATAAAATTATACAAGCATAGGAAACGAAAGTAGAGGTTAATGCAACCATTCTTCAAAGTTTTTCATAGTTGCAGAAAGAGGGGACACTTAGGATCAGTTATGGGCAGGAGGATGGGACCATTGGAGCATATGGCAGTAGGTATCTCGGTGATGATAGGGTGAATAGGGATGACACTGTTAAAGATGGAAGATTGTTTGGAACTCTAGGTAGGAGAGGTGATATACACATGTATCATTCTATTTCTGGTCCTGACAGGGATCATGATCGTCATCACTATCATCCTTATAGGAGGAATGACAAAGGCTATTTTTCGGAAAATTTTAAAAAGGAAAAACCACTTGCATTTGATGGAGAGATGAAAAAACCACAAGATGCAGAGGCATGGTTTCTTGGCATGAAGAATTTTTTTCACATTTAATGATTACTCGGAAAATACGAAAGCTAGGATGGTTACATTCAACCTTAGAGGTAGAGCAGACATTTGGTGGGAAGATGTGAAGAACTTCAGAGATATTTTTGTGGAGGAGATGACTTGGAGTGACTTTGAAAGGATATTATAGAAGAAGTATCTATCAGAGAGATGCTACGATGATAGGGAAATGGATTTCTATGAGCTGAATATGGGTTCCATGACAAATGAGGAGTACACTAGCAGGTTCTTGGAGTTACTAAGATATGTGCTTTATCTCAAGGAGTGGAAGTAAAATATCTATATATTTATTAGTGGATTGCCGATTGCATTCCGAGGGAGGATACCATCCGAAAACTCAATCATTGTTATGAACAATAAAAGTGCATATCAGAAACCAAGTTAGATTGTAGAGGTAATGATAATAATAAAGGAAATCAGGACAAGAAGCGAACAAGGCCTTAAAATACAGGTAAGAAGGAGAATTTTGCCCCACATAAGAATTTAAATACATCTAGTAGAGGATAGGGATTTTGATCTGAGGAGCATATCAAGGATGAAGGCTAGAAGCCTATACAGTGTTGGAATGGTGGAAAATATCATCGTAGGAGATATTTCCAACAACATTAGGGTGGTAGGCCAAATATCTACAATGAACATGAGGCACAGACAGTGGGATAGGTTTGGCATACCATTCCTCAAATTTACACAGCTGTGGAGAACATGCAGGCAGATCATTAGGCTTCTATCATTCAGATGGACGGTAATATTTGTGATAAAGTTGTTTATATTTTGATTGAACTTGGATCTAACTATAGTTATATTAATCATGACCTGGTGGATAAGTGTGGTTTGAGTAAGGAAATGCATGCAGAATCTTGGTTAATGCAACTAGCCACAAGTACGAAGAAAATAGCTCACCATTGGGTAAGAGCTTGGGCATTTGAATTAAACGGTATGCCTACAATAACACACTTGAACATATTTCTTTTGGAATCCTACATTATGATATTGGGTATGGATTGGTTATATTTCCATAGGACCAAGGTAGATTGATATGATAAAGCTATTGAGTGCTTGGATGACAATGGGGAACCAATAATGTTGTAGGAAAAGTAGAAAGCCACATCACTTAGGATGGTGAAATTTATGCAGGCCAAACATAGTCGTAGGAAAGGTTGTGTTCTATTTTTAGTTCATATCTCTAGTGACAAAGTTAAGGAGGTTGAGGATGTAGATGTGCTAAAAAAGTATCCAATTTTACAACAGTTTGATGATGTGTTTCCATCATGTATTTCAGAGTTTCCACCACAAAGGGAAGCTTTTCTATTGAGTTGATGCCAAGGGAAGCTCCAGGATCAAAGGAACCTTACATGATGAGTACACCAGAGTTGGTAGAGTTGAAATTGCAGTTGAAGGAAATGTAGGAAAAAGGGTACATTATGCCAAGTATATCACGATGGGGTGCACCAGTGTTGTTTATGAAGAAGAAAGATGGAACTTTCAGACTATGCATTGACTACAGGATGATGAAAAAAGTGACCATCAAGAACATGTACCCATTACCGAGGACTGATGATTTCTTCGATCAGTTGAAGGGAGTAGAAATGTTCTCTAATATCAACTTGAGATCAGGCTATCATCAAGTACACATCAAAGTGTAGTACATATACAAGACCAAATTAAGGAGTAGGTACGAGAATTATGAGTTTGTTGTAGTTCCTGTTATCACTAGGCTAGGGCAAGTTGGGTTGTGTCAACCCCTAATCAAGAATAACTATTTCAACCAAATTTTAACTTGAAGTTATCCCTTCCAGTCTAAGAGGGCTCTCTCAAGGAAAACAATGGAATATTCAAGACAAAATTCAAATTGCAGATGGATAAGTCCTTTTATATTTCATGTGATTTTTTGTAGGTGGAAGAGTGTAATGAAAGCTACCATTGGGCATGGATTCAACTAAGGAAATTCAATTGCATACAAACTGTATTCATGGAAGCTGAGGCAAATTGGCTTAAACATAAATTAACTCTTACAACAACAAAAAAACAAATGAAGGAAGTTGGAGCATTTAATCATGAACTCCAAGTGTTCATATTTCCATGAAGCTGATAAAAATATACAAAATAAGGAAAAAACACAGAAGTCAAAGAGAATATGAGGTTGTAAAACAATCTGCTGCAAAATGTATATTAGCTCATAAAGAAAATTTACATAAGTAGCTATCTCATAACATTCAAAAACCCCTTCAATGTGAAAAAGTCCCTCCTTTATAGAGTGAGGCCTCTTGTACAATAGTCTTCCACCTGGGCTAGACTCGATGATTTAGCTAAGATACCTACTTCAAATTGAATTACAAAACATAAAGACTTTTTAGGGATATTTTCTATTTTGTAAAGTTTGTATACAAAAGGAGTTCATCACCATTAAAGAGCTTTAACAAAATTTTCTAATGATCCTCATCGAACATAAAAAACTCGTGAGATGTTGGTTGACTAATGAAACTTAAATATGAACTGGCATGGTGAGCTGCCATGATAAGTTGGCATGGTGAGTAGGCTGCCACATGGAGGTTGATATGTTGAGTTGTCCTCCTGAAAACAAGAGTTGATAGGTTGCCGATGTGAACATTTTTTTGACCTATTTTTTACTCATTTATTTACTATTTGATTCCCCAAAACTCATCAAAACTTCACTGCACTAGAAAAAAAAAGTATAGATAGATTGGTAGCAAACTTTAGTAGCAAATTCCAAAAACACTCTCCTGCAAGTTATCTAATTATGTTAACTATTCCAGGGTCTTCTATGATTTCAATGAGCTAAACACACGCTTAAAACACTTCCCTCTATGCGATTTAAACTTTATTTTTTGTTCATTGAAAGCTACAGCAAATTCTTAGCAAAATTTCGCCTTTAATATGGAGAGTTGCTATGAAACTATCTAGTTTTCTGAGATTTTTCACTTTCAATATTTTTTCACCTCCAAAACAATTCCAGTAGCCTATATAAGCCTTTATATAACTAACAATATTAATTCTCCACAACATAAGAATTTTTTTTTGATATTACCATGTTCATGGAGTGCCATCAACTTCAGCAATGATTTTAAGATTTCTTTTTGCAAGCTCCACCTTAATAATTTCAATTTGATTCTCTAAGGAACTGACTTGTTCCTACAACTTTATCCTATCTGATTGTAACCATGTTTTCCTCTTGCATAGGTGCTTCATCATCCTATGTAAGGGCAGTGTTCTTTTTATCATTATTCCAGATTCATCTGCAACCTTGTTATAGAAGTCAAGTTGCTTTGACATGTCTTCTTTCAATTGTTCAAAAAGAATTTTTTGATTCTATTACCTCATTCCTAGCATCTCTCAGTTTTTATTGTAGCATATCCACTTCATTTTTCTCTTGTACAGGCCCCCTAACTTTCCCTTATTTACTGGTTCTACCTTTACTGGAGGCACCTCTTCCTCTAGGGGCAACTCATGCATCTTTCCTTTTAGCTGTTGTGATCTTGTGATAGGATTTTTGGGCTTGAAAATAAAACCTAAATCTTCTTGAGTAAAATCCATATTATTGGCTCTTTTTCTCTTCTTTTTGGTTTTTGTCTCTTTTATTTCTATAGGCTACACAATGGGGATTTCTTCAATGTCAATAGCCTCTAGGATATCTAAAATTTTACCCTTCCCTTTTCTTTGACTTCTAGTCATCCTTCTTGTATAATTTTTTATCTTGGTGCTTATAGAAATTTTTTCTACTACCACAGGCTCTTTTACATGTTCAACTTCAAGGTTCATTTCTAGGTCTACTATAGGCTCTATCTCTATTTCAGGATCAACTATAAAATTTTCCTCAAACTGTTTCTCCTCCCCTTGGTTTATAGGTTGGGACTTTGGATTTATCCTAGGGGTGGAAATATCCACTTCATAGCCACTTAAAAATAAAAATGTGGGCCAATATCTCTTCAACCACCAACAAATTAATAAGACCATGATGTAACATTGAAGTGTTGATGGCATCAGGATTGGCATAAACCTTGTCGGTCATATTTCCCAAGATTCTAAACAAATAAAAAGGAATATCTATGGGTTGTTTACCTATGAAGTGAAGCAACAATTTGAAATGGTATTGATAGACCATGTGGAATCTACCCTCACAAGTGAATTATTTTTGGATCACCATTAGGAACTTAGAAAAATAGTCTTTAAGGAAAGTCATGGGAATTCCTGTAGCCATATCAATGCTTATGTGTTCTTCCTTCAAGAACTCATCACAATTCTGCAACTTGAAATTCTTCACCTTGAATGATAATTCTCCTGACTTGGGGATTTATGTAGCTTGGGAAATGGTATCAGGGGACACTGCAAAATTTAACATGCCCACCTTAGACCATGTCCTTGTAAAGTTGATGGAAAAATATTTAGAAATTTTCCCATGAAATCCTTGCAGCTTCTGACAGAACCGAAGACACCCCAAGCTGGAAAATTCTTAGGTAATTGTAGGGTCTTCTTCAAACAATTTCATATCCATGGGCTCGTACCTCACTACTGACCCTCCTTTATACTGCTTCCTTCAAGCTTCCATGGCTTCAACATACAGTGAGAAGCTTCCTAACACCTGAAAATATCTTAAGAATAGCTAGACCAATTATGACACTCACAGACCTTTTCCTAAGGACAAATAACCAATCCACAAGAAAATAGAGCCTGAAACATAAACAACAAGAGCAACTCATAAGGATGGGATCGAGCTTGTGACAACAAAGTTGTTCAAAAATGGAATGTGTATGCAACCACATGTTTTGAGAATGGTAGATCAAGAAAAATAGTTGTAATCATGACTCAATAACCTCTGACCATAACCATTTTAAATTTTCATACTATCTCCCTACTGTTAACAGAAAAACAGACTTTCGTAGTGGAAATAATGCCAAGGAAGGCAAATTTTCTACGAAAGTATTAGGAACTTTCGTAGAAAACCCTAGAATTTTTAAACTGGCATTGCTGCAAAAGTTGGGAAAACTGTCCAATGAATAGATAAGCTCGAGGTACATGAATTTCCATGATTTTTCCATTTATGATGACCCCTACTAGATTCATAATGACCCCATAAACTAATTTTGACATAAAAAACATTTGTAGATGTGATTATTTTGAAGAAAAACTTAAAACCCTAACTAACTTAACCTAATCAACTCAAAGAAAGACCTAAGTGTTATCATGGATAATAGTTCCATTCAGTTTGAGTAATGCCCCAACTACATTTATGTTCTTAATGAACAATGTCTTGCGTCCTTATTTGGACAAGTTTATGATTTTGTTTATTGATGAAATATTGGTGTATTCTAAAAATGAGGAAGAGCATGCCGAGAATTTGGTAGCAGTGTTGAGGTTGTTGAGAGAGCATCAGTTGTATGTTAACCTCAAAAAATTCAACTTCTTCCAAATTGAGGTACACTACTTGGGACATGTTGTCTCCAAGGAGGGCATCGCAGTAGATCCATAAAAGATAAGTGCCATCATGGAGTGGGTAGCTCCTAAGAGTGTAGATGAGGTGAGATAATTCATGGGATTGACAGGCTATTATAGGAGGTTCATTAGGAAATTATCACATATTTATTATCTGATTACATCATTGCAAAGGAAGGGTAAGAAATTTGATTGGAAATAAGAGTGTGATGCCAGTTTTTGATAGATGCTCCAGTGTTAAATATTTCATATTTGGATAAGAAGTTTGTAGTGTGTATAGATGCTTGCAAGAGAGGACTTGGTGGAGTCCTTATGTAGGATGGATAGGTGGTGTGCTATGAGTCACGAAATTTGAATGAGAAAGAGCAAAGCTACCCAACACATGACCTTGAGCTAACAATGATTATACATGCAATGATGATGTGGAGGCACTATCTTCTTGGAAGGAAATTTGTACTTATGAGGGATCACATTGGGTTGAGGTACTTGTTTGACCAGCCAAATATTAATGCTAGGAAAGCTAGATGGTTGGTCACAATTAGTGAGTTTGACTTTGATATCAGGTACATCAAGGCAAAGTAAAACATGGTCGCATATGTTCTTAACAGGAAGGTACAGGTAAATCACATAGCAGCTATGAACTCCTATGGGATAGACTTACAAGATAGGTGTTGATATTACAACAAGATGATGAGATTAGTGGAAAGGAGTCGCCTTCACTAAGTGGGCCCGCAGGCTATTTTTGGCGCAAAGTCTATTTTTAGATATATGGATCATGTTCTATGAGTTGCAGGATGCTATTTGTGGATGGTTGGTCAAGTCGGAAAAAATAGATGGACTTCTATTTTTAGACATACTGGGCGGAATCTATTTTTAGATTGCCAGTCTAAAAATAGATATGTCGAATATTATTAGCTCTTAATAATATTTAGAATCTAAACATTATCTTATTCTCTTGGAGCACTTCAGTTAAGTGCACAGATGTGGCACAGGAGCTGACAGAAGGAATTACGCTATTCCTGAGGGTTATGTGGAGCTATTGCATGGATACTTCAGTTAGAACTCATGTGACATAGTTTGGTGGAGTTGATTGAGGAAGTTAGTGGAGTTGTATTCAGTTTAACTAATCTAAACATAGTTGAGCTATTTGTATCTAGTTTAACTAATTGATACAATTAGTGAGAGTGGTGTGAATTAATTATTAATTAATTCACTAATTAAAAACTCATTAATCAACTAAAGAATGCATCGCTTAACTTCAGTGCATGGACAGTTTCAGTGGAGACCAGTGCAGAAATAGGTGAAAGAGCAGGTTAACTATCAGTTGTGACTATACTGTTGCTATTTGCAACACACAGATAGGTGGAGAAGCCCATGAGGATTGCGTAGTACAAGCCAGGTGGTTTATCTATTTAATGAAGCCATCCCATAGCATTGATAACGCAATAGAGGCTGGCTATCAAGTGGAAAAAGATTGGAGCATGTGTTTTGCTAGATCTAGCTTGATAGTGTGTAGCAATTGGAGGTGGTGCTGAGAGCTTGTGAGGAGCTTTGCACTATGATTGTTACATGATCTCCATGACATATAATATACAGGTAGTTGGGGTTTTCAGCTTTAAGCTTTCCCATTAAATACTGTGTTCATATGTGTGATTGTTTGTGGTTTTAATGTATGCATGCAACTGATTTTATTTCCGCATGTGAAGATCAATGGTAGAAGAGATTTTGTATTATGCATGAAGCTAAAATAGTGTGTGATCAGGAGAATCTCGGTGAATAATATCTCAGTTATTCAAATTTCTACATGGTATCAGAGCGATATTGATCATTGGAGCAATTGCAAAACATTGAAGCGGTTGAGTTTTGTGCTGGTGGAATTTGAATTTGTAGCAGTGTTTTCTTGGTGTCGAAGTTGAGATGTATTTCAACAGATTGTGATTGGAGTATGCCCTTGAGGGCAGCTCGAATTATATTGCATGGAAGGACAGGATGGAGGCGGTGCTGGATGACAATGGGTTGAAGGAGTTCATAGATGCAGAAATTCCAAAGCCTACTTCTAGTGATGTTGCCGTACTTGACGCATGGAAAAAGAAGACAAAAAAGTGTCGAAGGATTCTGTTGGAAGGTGTGAAGGATCACATAGTGTCCAGCCTTCATGGTAAGGCTTCTCCATTCTTGATGTGGAAATCTTTGACAGATTTATTTCAAATCAAGAGTGACCAGAGGAAGTTGGCGCTCAAGGATAAACTCAGGAACATAAAAATGGAGAAAGGCGACAGTATGCCCAAGTACCTCACGAAGTTCATCCAATGCAGGGATGAGTTGGGAAGTGTGGGGGTGACTGTAGATGACGAGGACTTGGTGAGCTTGGCTCTCCTTGGGCTTCCGAAGAGTTGGCATTCCTATCAGGACTCTGTCAATGGTCGGGAGAAATTGCCAGGATGGGAGCGACTTTGGTCGGATCTTGTGCAAGAAGAGATAAGGCGGAGTACCAGGGACAGATCTTCATCAAAGAACTCTAATGAAGAGAATTGGGCTTTGGTTGCCAAAGAAAAGAAGGGGAAGAGCAAGAAATCTTCTCAATCCGGTGCGAAAGGCAAGAAGCAGACATGTCCAAGGTGAAGTGCTTTCACTGTCACCAACACACATTACGCCACAAATTGTCCACAAGTGAAGAAAAATAAGCAGGCTGCTGGGACTGCAGCTGGAGAGGCCTGAGCCTCGCAGTTTGAGCTGGATTTTTTGTTGATCACATGCTTGGTTTCAAGTGTGATGGGTTCAGTGTGGTTTCTTGACAGTGGTGCGTCTTTTCACATGACAAGAGATCGAGATTTGTTTACTGATCTGGATGAGAAAGATCTTGGAGTGCACATCGAGATGGGCGATGATGGTAGATATAGTGCGACCGGTATCAGTACCATTTCATTTGAGAGGGAGTCTGGTAAACCCTTCGTATTGAAGGAAGTGATGCATGTTCCAGGATTGAAGAAGAATCTTATCTCTGTGGCGATGTTAGAAGACAAGGGATATGATGTTGTCTTTAGCAAAGGAAAGGCTTTCCTGCACAGTAAGGTAACTGGTGAGACCCAGAGGATAGGGGTTCGAGTTAAGAACCTTTATCAATTGTAGGTAGATGGTTGCGCAACAATGGCAGGCAAGGTAGAAGGAGTGGTGAGCCGGGATGATGGCAAGTTGTGGCACCGGAGATTGGGCCACCTTCACCATGGAGCTTTGAAGATACTGCAGCAGATTTCTACTGGGCTTCCTAAAGGCACTCTTGCGCAGTCAGATCAGTGCAAGGGGTGTACCTTGGGAAAATTTGTGAAAGACACCTTTCACGAGAAGGATAGTCGTGCCACGACGATCCTTGAGAGAATTCACACATATGTGTGTGGACCTTTCTCAATAGCTTCGACAGTAAAGCACAGGTATTAAGTGATATTTTTTGATGATTTTTCTCGTAAGTGCTGGATCTTCTTCATGCAGAAGAAGAGCGAGACATACTCAAAGTTCTGTGAGTTCAAGGCACTGGTTGAGAAAGAATCGGGGAAGCAGGTGAAGGCTCTTAGGAGCGACAATGGTGGTGAATTCATCTCTGGCGAATTCAAGGACTTTTGTAGCGCAGAAGGAATTTGAAGAGAGCTCATAGCACCTCATAACCCACAGCAGAACGGGGTTGCTGAGCGGAAGAACAGAACGATCATGGGTGTTGCACGGGCGATGTTGCATGATCAGGGCCTACCCATTCACTTGTGGGCGGAGGCATGCAATACTGCAGTATATGTGCAGAACCGTTGTCCTCACATGATACTTGGCATGAGTACACCCGAGGAGGCATTTTCTGGTAAGAAGCCTGATATTTCCCATTTGAGGATTTTTGGTTCACCTGTTTACATTCATGTGACGAAGGATGCCAGGAAGAAGCTGGAGCCGACTGCAGAGGTTGGGATATTTGTGGGGTACACTGATACACCCCACAACTATCATGTGTATTTGCCAGACAGTCGCAAGACTGTTGTGCGACGGGATATCAAATTTCATGAGGAGAAAGCCATGAAGTGTTCGCTTGAGAGGGAGCCACACTTGCATGCGGATGAGGAGCTATTAGTTCCTAAGGATGAGTCTCAGGATGTGGATCAGCCACAAGATGAGGTTCATGGAGTGGAAGAGACCACTCATGCAGCGCCAACCATCAGAGGGCGGAAGCGCACTACAGAAGCTGAGCGACTGGCTCAAGATGTAGAGAAGGTTGTAGGAGCACCTACATCACAGCGCAGACAGAGACAGTCACCTGACCGGTATACTGGATACATGGCTCTTATGAGCAAGTGTATCGTGACGGAGCCATCCTCTTTCGAGGAAGCTGTGGAGGATCCCACATGGGTAGATGCCATGGTGGAAGAGTATGATTCGATTGTCAGAAACAGTGCATGGGAGATTGTCCCAAGGCCGGAGGGGAAATCAGTGGTGGGTTCGAGATGGATCTACAAAGTGAAGCAGGCAGCTGACGGGAGTGTGGAGAAGTACAAGGCAATATTTGTTGCCCAAGGCTTTTCACAGATAGAGGGGATCGATTATGAGGAGACCTTTGCACCTGTCGCAAGGTATTCTTCCATACGGACGATTCTTGCTCTCTTAGCGCAGATGGGGTGGCACATTCATCAGATGGATGTGAAGACTGCGTTCCTCAACGGAGTGATTCACCTGCTAATTCACATACAGAGCAGCCCGAAGAGTTCGAGATCTTCACATGAGTTGCTTGTGCAGTGTGCTCAAGAGAGCGCCGTATGGGTTGAAACAAGCACCTCGTGCTTGGTACACCTAGATATGGAAGGCGGGGAAGCATGTATTGAGATATCTCAGAGGCACATCGGGATATGGATTGTGGTACAGACAGTCGGATGAGGTGAGGCTATGTGGCTTCACGGATGCAGATTGGGCAGGGAGCCCAACGGACAGAAAGAGCACATCTGGAGGGATTTTCAGTATCAGGTCGACAGCAGTTTCTTGGTACAGCAGGAAGCAGAGATCCGTGGCACTCAGTTCAGCAGAGGCCGAGTATATGGCGCCGAATTTGGCTGCATGCGAGGCTATATGGATGAGGAAGATCCTGGTCGGGTTGTTCGGTTCACACTTAGATCCTACTGTGATTTATTGTGACATTAAGATTTTGCATCAAACTCTCTACATCCAGTATTTCATGATAGATCTAAACACATTGACATCCGGTATCATCATATCAGAGATTGTGTGCAACGGAAGATCATGTTACTTTCATACATTCCTACGGAGGATCAGGATGCCGATATCTTGACGAAGGTGCTCACCAGGAGCAAATTCGAATACCACAGGGGCAGGATAGGGGTTGCAGATAATCCTTATCTTGTTGAGAGGGAGTGTTGAGATTGCAACAAGATGATGAGCTTAGTGGAAAGGAGTCGCCTTCACTAAGTGGGCCCGCAGGCTATTTTTTGGCGCAAAGTCTATTTTTAGACTATGTCTATTTTTAGACATATGGATCATGTTCTATGAGTTGCAGGATGCTATTTGTGGATGGTTGGTCAATTCGGAAAAAATAGATGGACTTCTATTTTTAGACATATTGGGCGGAATCTATTTTTAGATTTCCAGTCTAAAAATAGATATGTCGAATATTATTAGCTCTTAATAATATTTGGACTATAAACATTATCTTATTCTCTTGGAGCACTTCAGTTAAGTGCACAGATGTGGCACAAGAGATGACAGAAGGAATTACGCTATTCCTGAGGGTTAAGTGGAGCTATTGCATGGATACTTCAGTTAGAACTCATGTGACAGAGTTTGGTGGAGTTGATTGAGGAAGTTAGTGGAGTTGTATTCATTTTAACTAATCTAAACATAGTTGAGCTATTTGTATTCAGTTTAACTAATTGATACAATTAGTGAGAGTGGTATGAATTAATTATTAATTAATTCACTAATTATAAACTCATAAATCAACTAAAGAATGCATCAGTTAACTTCAGTGCATGGACAGTTTCAGTGGAGACCAGTGCAGAAATAGGTGAAAGAGCAGGTTAACTATCAGTTGTGACTATACAGTTTCTATTTTCAACACACAGATAGGTGGAGAAGCCCATGAGAATTTCACAGTAAAAGCCAGGTGGTTTATATATTTAATGAAGCCATCCCATAGCATTGAAAACGCAATAGAGGCTGGCTATCAAGTGGCAAAATATTGGAGCATGTGTTTTGCTAGATCTAGCTTGATAGTGTGTAGCAATTGAGGGTGTGCATGAGAGCTTGTGAGGAGCTTTTGTACTATGATTGTTACATGATCTCCATGACATATAATATACAGATAGTTGGGGTTTTCAGCTTTAAGCTTTCCCATTAAATACTATGTTCATATGTGTGTTTGTTTGTGGTTTTAATGTATGCATGCAATTGATTTTATTTCCGCATGTGATGATCAATGGTAGAAGAGATTCTGTATTATGCATGAAGCTAAAATAGTGTGTGATCAGGAGAATCTCGGTGAATAATATATCGGCTTATTCAACTTTTACAATAGGATTTTTTGTTGGTCACTGATCACGTATGTATGGAGATTAGCAGTTGCAACAGTAGCATGTGTACAAGTGTTGTTAAAGGTATAGGTGTTGGCATAGGTATAGATTCAAGTGTTGTTACAGTACAAACTTTTGGTAAAATTATATGTTATACAATTGTATAGATGGTAGTACATGTATAGGTACAGGTGGTATATAGGTGTAGGTACATGTAGTAGTATTGCACCTATATAGGTGCAGTATGATTTGACTACCATCTCATAAACAAACAGGGATTGGTTAGATTTAGAGACATGATATATGTACTAGACAACAAGAAGTTCAAGAAGGTGATCTTGTGTTAAGTCCCTATATTAATAGTATAGCCCTTATTATGTTAGTGTAGCCCCCCTTATTGTTATTATTGTACCCCTGTAACCCCCATATTGCTATTATTGTGCCCTTAAATTATTATTGTTAGGTCGGCTAGGATTACATTGTGGCCCACTAGGATTACATTATGGCCCCATGGACTCCTATATATAGAAAGGAGGTTTTGTAAATTGGATCATCCAAGAATTGTTTATTTATGTAATGTATTGGAGGTTTCCCCCTCGAAGTGGCTTATTTATAAGGCGTTCATATCTCTTTTCTTCTATTTTTGGAGCTGGTTACACAACATTTGGTATCAGAGCTTTGGATTCTAGGGTTTCGCTGCTCCAAACAGGTCATCGTGGCATTTTCGCTATAAATTTTTTTCTACGAAGCTTAAGAAGCTGAAAGTTTTAGGGTACGAAGTGGAAATCTTGAGGAATTTTGTATAAAAATTTCAGATCTTGGTTCGCAATAGTTTCGGAGATATGATCTGCGGAAGATAGGTATTTTTTCAGGCTGCTAAACAGGTCATCGTGGCAGTTTCGCTATAAAAAAAATTCTACGAAGGTACAGAATCTGAAATTCATATGGTATGAAGCTGAAATCCTGAGGAAATTTTTGAAAAATTTTCAGAGCTTAGTTCGCAATATTTTTGGAGATATGATCTGTGGAAGGTAGTGCTTTTTCAGGCTCCTGAATTTCATCGCAAAGAGGTGATCGTGGAAAAAGTTCAATAACTCTCTCTCTGGGCATCGGATTGGAGTTCCGTAAAAAGTGGTCGCAAGTACACAGACTGTAGTTTCTTGGCTATCAATTTCAGAGACAAAGGACGAAACAGTGACACGTGGCAAGTCCTACATGTTTGCTCTACTTAACTAGTCCAAAATTAGGTCATTTTGGGAGAGTGCACACAACTTTGTCTTGGAGAATCCAAATCAGGTCAAACCAGTGGCATTCGAAAGATAATTTAGAGGGATACGTTGGTACTGAAATTAAAATATTGAAGTGCTACCGCAGATAATCCAAACCAATTTCACACTGAGCTTGCAGAGCTCTCGGGCAAGAAAAAATGTGAAGTCAATTTGTTTTACTAAGAATCAATTTGAATCGATTCCAAGGGCATATTGTAGAGAATTTTTATCGCATTTGGTTCTATAATGCTCTCCAAAAATAATTCCATACCCATTAAGCCCTAAAAAAGCTATACTATGACGCATGAAGAGGAAGAATTGCAGTATGAGATATCAAAATTACGGTACCAAGTTCAACAAATTTTGATCTTACAAAGAGAAAATGAAGATGAAGTAGATGGTTTAAAAGAAAAAATGGAGGCTACTTTGGTTGGTTTGAAGGATCAAATAATAACTAATATGGATGATAAATTAGTGGAAGATCACATCGAGCATCAACAACAAGTTCTCCAACTCTCAAAGGATAACCTAACTTTGGTGCATAATCTAATGAAACAACAGAAGTAGGGTATCACATCAGTATAAAGCACCAAATATATAATCGACAAGTACGATCAATTTCAGAGTATCTCAGCAAGCGGAAGAAATTTCCTTTAAAATACTTCACATGGGAGGATGAGAATTTTATACAAAAGCATCAAGAAATAATCAAGCGTTGAGGACAACACTTGTTTGAAGGAGAGGGGCATGTTAAGTCCCTATATTAATAGTATAGCCCCTTATTATGTTAGTGTAGCCCCCCTTATTGTTATTATTGTACCCCCGTAACCCCCATATTGTTATTATTGTGCCCTTACATTATTATTGTGCCCTTAAATTATTATTAGGGTCTCTTGTATCATATCAGGTAGCTATTCGAGATTAGTAATAGTGGGCGACCTCTTATCATATACAGAAAGGAGAGTAAGCTAGAATTGTATCATCCAAGAATTGTTCATTTATGTAATGTATTGAGGCCGAAGTGGCTTATTTCTGTCATGCTCATATCTCTTTCTTGTATTTTTAGAGCCGGGTACACAACATCTTTGAGTTCCATGCGAAATTGTATTCAGGTCACTCGGGCTACCAGAAGACTTTTACTGCCGTGAAGAGATTCTACTCTTGGCCGAATATGAGGAAAGATGTGGCAAAGTTTGTAGCCAGATGTTTGGATTGTCAAAGGGTTAAGGAAGAGTGTAAACATCCATGCGGACTACTACAACTGATTTCAATTCCAGAGTGGAAATGGGAGGTCATTTCCATGGATTTCATTACAGGTTTTCCCAAGACAATTAGATAGCATGATTCCATCATGGTTGTGGTGGACAGGTTGAAAAAGGTTGAAAATTTTATACTGGTGAAGACTACATACTCAGCTAGTGATGTAGCACAAGTGTTTATCAGAGACATATTTAGATTGCATGGTGTTCTGAAGAAGATTTTGTTCGGAAAGGATGCAAAGTTCACTTCCATGTTTTGGAAGGATTTGTTTGCAGGTTTTGGCACTGAGTTGGACTTCAACATAACTTATCATCCGCAAACATATGGAAAGACTAAGAGGGTCAACATGATATTGGAGGATATGTTGAGGATGTATGTGGTGCATCAACAATGCAAGTTGGAAGAGTATCTTCCACTTGTAGAGTTTTCTTAGAACAATGGGTATCAAGAGTCATTGAGGATGAGTCCATTTGAGGCATTGTATGGGTGGAGTTGCAACACTCCTATCAATTGGAATGATATGGTTAATAGGGTACTGATTAGACTAGATATGTTGGAAAAAATGGAAAAGGAAATTCAAGTGATCAAGAAGAACTTAAAAGTAGCGCAATATAGGAAGAATAATTATTCATGTAGGCACAGGTTATTCAAGGAGTTTCAGGTTGGGGATCAGGTGTACTTGCATATCAATCACAAGAAGATCTCCTTGCAGATTGGATTGTGTGCCAAGATGGCACCCAAGTTTTTTCGACCCTTTAGGATCATTTAGAGGATCAAACCAATGGTTTATTGATTTGCACTACGTTCCACAATGAAATTCCATGATTTTTTTCATATATCATTTCTTAAGAAATATGTTAAAGATGATGATCATGTTAATGAAAGGTCTGTATTGCAAGTGGATCTATAAGGAGAGTTCCGGCGGGAACCATAGTAAATTTCACAGAAAAAGATGTTCATGCTCCGGAATCGAGCAATCGAGCAAGTTAAAGTGAAAATGAAGCACTTTGGGCCTGATGAAGCTAAATGGGAGATGGAGGATTAGATGCAGGCCACATATCTTTCGTTCTTTTTCGTTTGAGGAAAAACACTTTTGGTGTGATGTTGGTTTTTGTTTAGCGTATGTTTTGGCAATGTTTTGGATATTTTTGATGTGATGTTTGGTTGTATGTGCATATGTATATGGATGTAAATACTACCATGAGCTATGTTATAAAGCTACAATAAGCAGTATGGTGTCATGTCATTATACTTGTCATGTTGTTATGATGTCATGTTGGTTTAATTTTCAACAGCGTGATCATTGTAAATACTGCATCGAGCTATCTTATAAAGCTCCATGGGTAGTATGTTTTCTTTTCAGCGGTGTTGCTGAGGTATATGTGTGATTGAACATCGAGGAAGGTGTCTCCCAAGGGGGAGTGTCATGTAACAACATCGGTGAAAATTCCATGTAATAAATTTAAAATAATAACTATGGTTGATGGGACACGCATTCCAAGTTGAATGTTGTGAAAAACATCCTGGTGCGGGTGTTCACATGGTTTATTATGGCTAAGGAAATTGGCAAAGGCTATGAATAGGGAATTAAAGAGGAAAAAAACATTTTTAACACATTTATTTATGAAAATAGTGGAAATAAGGAGAAAATGGAGGTAAAAGGAAGCCACTGCAAGAGGAGGAAAGTCAGAAGGGAAAAATACAAAGGTAAAAAGGCTTTTACGACCGCCA
>JAXQQM020070377.1:0-115156 GCA_034641835.2 Pinus albicaulis
CCCGCAAAAAATTTTCTAGGTCTAAGCTTTAGGATCTACATAATATTTAATTATAAATCTTCGAGAAATCACAAGGGAAAATTTTGAATCGACGCGTTTTCAACTACTAACTATAGTTCATCATCAGGATAATGAAGATTAGCTGATCAGACATACACATTTATACCAGGAAGAGAGAAGTAGCGGTCAAAACCCAAAGAGTTAAAAAACGGTAAAAAATAAGAAAAATTATAAAATAATCCAAAAAATATAACTAACCTCTCCTAAAAATTAAAAACGGTAAAAAATAAAACTACAATTAAAAATATAAAAATACAAAATTACCCGTTCATATAAAATCAACCCTAACAACTAAATTAACTCCCCCAACAGAAATAAGATAAATAGGTTATTAAGAGAAAATTTCAAGTCAAAGCCTTAAATTCTAAATAGAAAATCAAAATAAAAACAACAAAAAATAAAAACAAAAATAAAAGTAAGAATAAATTATTTGTATTTTATTTTAATAAATAAATAAATTAACATATATAAACTAATAAATAAAATACTAAAATAATTTATTCTTACTT
The DNA here is from genome assembly GCA_034641835.2 of Pinus albicaulis. NCBI lineage: Eukaryota > Viridiplantae > Streptophyta > Pinopsida > Pinales > Pinaceae > Pinus > Pinus albicaulis. Next base: position 570 of record JAXQQM020070377.1, read on the forward strand.
TTATTTTGATTTTTGTTGTTTTTATTTATTTAGTTATTGATTTTATTATTCTATTTATTTATTTAGAATTTATGGTTTTGACTTGAAATTTTCTCTTAATAACCTATTTATCTTATTTCTGTTGGGGGGGTTAATTTAGTTGTTAGGGTTGATTTTATATGAACGGGTAATTTTGTCTTTTTATATTTTTAATTGTAGTTTTATTTTTGATCGTTTTTTATTTTTAGGAGAGGTTAGTTATATTTTTTGGATTATTTTATAATTTTTCTTATTTTTTACCATTTTTAACTCTTTGGGTTTTGACCACTGCTTCTCTCTTCCTGGTATAAATGTGTATGTTTGATCAGATAATCTTCATTATCCTGATGATGAGCTACAGTTGGTAATTGGAAACGTGTCGGTTCCAAAAATTCCTTATGTGATTTCCCGGAAGATTTATAATTAAAATAATTTTCAAATTTCGATAATATTGAGACAACATAGACTACCCTTCTCTACATTCGAAAAATGAATAAACAGTGAGCAATTAAAGTGGTGAAACCTGGGTTAGTGCACAATGTTGAGTCTTCAATATGATTCTCAGCTTTCATATATCTCAGCAAGCAACACAGAGACTGATATTCTCTTCCAACGCCCACACACTTCAGCAAGAAAAAGAAATCCACACTCAATGACTGTGCAGTTCAATCTCTGCTTCAGCTACTGTAAATTTGTTTTCCTTGAGGCAGAACTTGTCCATATTAGAGCGCAAAACCCATTGGTAGCAACCTTCTAAATATTGTAGGATATTGGCACAACAAACAAGTCCAATATGAGGGAACCGTAGACTGACGGACTGATTTCTTCCTCCAGTTTTCTGTAGGTGTTCGAATGGGTTCCCTAAAATAATTCCACCAGCAGTTTAGGCACCATCTTAGCAGGGATTAATTATATACCGGTGCCAAATAACGCAAGTCCAACAGCAGATGGAAGACTAACATGAGCCCTCTTAGCAACAACAGATAATTCGTGGCACCACCATTATCTCCTACACACAAAAGTGGGTACCCATCCCGCACAACAAGTCATGGATTTACCATGGTTCATATGACATTTCACATGCAATCTGAGGTGATGAGATGCTTCCGCCAAGTATTACACCTCCCTAACGGTGATAGGCTGCAGAGTTTCCGTGACTCATCAACTCGCACTGTTTCTAGAAGGCCTGTAGCCGATTAATCTAGCGCTGTCAATCCCCTGTTTAGCTTCTAATCTCATTGCGCGGATCCAAGTTCAAGAGTCGACTGCTTTGATGAGTCACTCCAACAAAACGAACAGCTGACAATTCCGCTCGGTTGGATGATGAAGAAAAATCGACCCCCTGGAATTAATTTTCAGTGCTACAATACTGGCCTCCTTCAATTTCTTGACCCTAGCGTGTATTCCGTCACTCCTTGACAGTCCTGAGACCAAGAAATAATTTACCGGAAATTTTGCTCTCTATAAAACTTTTAGCTCGACCCTTTTTACTGATCTCGGCATTGAAATTATTTTGACTTCACGACCCTTTTTAATAGATGAGATTCTCATTTCGCTGTGTTTTCGACTCCCGCCGTAAAAACCTTCAACAAAAATTTGTCGCCATAGAAAACTCGAAAAACTCGTACTTCATACGTTCAATCCTGTGCGTTAGTGGACAATATGGATGATGCCATGTATGTTTTCGTCAACCTTAAATCATATCCTTGGCCTCGTAGCATGGAAAACATATAACAGCTCCCAACCAAATAATCCGCTTCCTCACTTGGTACCGACCTCCATGTGCTGCAGAAATGCCATCACTAAATTCAGTTTGGCATTGACGTTTCAACAATATTTTGCTTCGGGATTTGCCGAATCTTTAATGAATTCTTATTCCGCCGCAAATTTGACAAATAGATAGAATAATGGTTCCAATTGTTAACCCTTGAACAATTCCGCAACTCGAAAATCGGAACCCGCACGTTGAATTTGGCAATTCCAAAATCAAATAAATCAACCGATACTCAAATTTCATTTTAAAAACTTGAATCCCGTAGGGTTGAGCCAAGTTTGTGGCTCGATACCACTGTAATATCCCGAAAGGGATATTTTAACTAAAAATGTTGAAAATAATTGAACTTCACATTATGCCGTAAAATCAGCATTTACTCAACAAAATATTGCCATGTAAAATAAAAAGACATGAAACACTGCCATCCAATACAACATAGAATAAGAAGAATCTCAGCTTTTATTATAGATAATAATGAGGGTTACATATAGATCTAACCCAAAAAGAGCTGAGATGGAATATTGGCCACCAAGATAATCTGCTACACTGTGATGACCACCAAAACTGAACTGCTGCACTCTCCTTCTGGCAACAGCTACCACTGAATCCACTGAAGCACCTGTTGAAGACCTGAATGATCCTCAAATATCTTTGAAGCTCTGCGAAACCTCTGAATGAAGTCTCTTCAAAGAGAGTTGGGTTTCCGTGCAACACTCACGAATCACCCGTGGGTTTCCGTCCTGCGGCTACAGATGAAGTAGAGAACCACTTCTCAAACCTCTCATACAAGAAAATAATATGATCCCAAAGATATCTCCCAATGGCCTCCTCCCTTTCTTTTATAGATCTCTTGGAGCCTTCTAGAGCATTATTTTATTATTATTTTATTCATGGAGCACTTTTCCCTTTTATTAAAATATTCCTTTTTAATGCAGAAAAGGGTAAATCGGCTACCACACCTCCTCCGGTCACTGAAATCTGTGTCTAACTGTCCCACCATGTAGGTATCCTCGTCCCGGTTCCAATGAGCTATTACACTAAGGTGTTCCATCATGTATTCCTCCCGGAATGCCACCTTGAGTGTAATCAGCTGACTTAAGCCCATAAATAACTCAAATTTCCGAAAGTTATCGGAATGCACCGGAACGAAAGCCAAACCGCTCGAATGATGGAGTATATCAAGCGAATGCCTCCAGAAACCATGAAAACTCCTTAAAACTCCTCCAAAGAGCTCCGGAGCCCACTGGTAGCACCAATATGTACATGTGACCTGTTTGCTCCTAACTCTGGAAGTCCAACCTGACCCGGTAGTAGGTGACACCAAAAAAAAAAAGGGATATTACATGGAGGGGATGGCAGCCATTGTTATTCATGTTTTAGATTATCATTTGATATTGGTCTCGTTTAGGCTTTCCTTCCTCTTTGCCGTTTAGCAGTGGTTGTTGTGCTATTGAGCACAATACAAGGTTTTCCTTCGATTGGGAATCCCTACTCCTCAAACATATCCCTACCTCATCCTCAGGGAAGGAGAGGTTCTTTGGGCTGCATTTCCTCATTCCAGCATTCTGGCCAAGCTACCTCCTTCACCTACAGCGCAGTATCTGTTTAGAGCTGGGTTGTGTTGCATGGTGCAGCAAAGGAGGATCACATAGAGCCATTTATCGGCTTGTTTTTCACTGGAGAGGTAGCCTATCCATTGGAGGATCAACAAGGAGGGCTCCTAGGCATATTTCTACATCTACCATCCCTCACAACGCAATTAGAAACCAAAACTGTGTTATTTTTAGAGGCAGTTGCTGGGAGGGTTCATTGAGCTCATCAGGAGGGTCTATTTCTGAGTAGAGGGATCAGCCTTCTATTTAGAAATACCATTGGAGGACATCATTATTTCAGATCTGTCATAGCCTCATTCCATTTCAGTTCCAGTTTGCAGTGGCATATTAACCACAAGGTTATTTGTCACATTGTATATTTCTTGGTATTTCTAGCAATCTTTTCCGGGTTGGCTAGAAATCATGTATTAGAGCCCACATCTTCTTTTCTGGGCATTTCTTTTGTATCTATCAGCCATATTTCATTTATGTATGACTATAGCAATTGCTACACTGACATAGACAGCGTTGTCACTGATCTCCTACATTCTATACAGTTGCAGCAACTCATGTGTTGATTGTTCTGATCATTGGAGGCTTGTTCTTATTGCTTGAGTGGCTTGACCCTCAATATCTTTTTGTATATTGTTGCTGATATCTTAATAAAATGATGGTTGTATATTGATCCATCTTATGTCATGTTTATATTTGTTGTGTTTTACATTTTTATGTCTTGTATTGCTACTATTTCCCTTTTGGGATATTACAGTGGTATTAGAGCATAATATTGGCTCAGCCTGTGCATTCAAGACATTATGCCATTAGGAGGAGAAAATTCTCATAGAAAAGAGAATTTGTACAGAAGGAACAAAGGCATGAATCCATTATTTGGATAAATAAAGGAAGAGAGGATCTCCCAGCTTCTTTTCCAAACTGTGAAAAATATCAAGGAAGATCTCAAGGAGATGAAAGGGGAGAGGTGTAGAAAAATTCCAAGAGGGTTTGAAGGTGAAGAAAGACCTAGGTATTCACATGATGGGTGTGAGCATTTAGCCACACATGCAGATCCACAGCATAGTTTATTGCCCACATTTACTGCAAGAAGGATGGAGGAAGAAGATTCACCAAGGGAGGACACCTTGAGTGACTATCTTCAAGAGTATGAGTCTCAATCATGGAGATTCAAAGACCACTTAGACTTCCAAGGGTTTTTCCAACTCAAGGAATACAGAAGATCCAGCAACCATAATAGAAGCAAGAGAGGTAGAATCTTTCTATCTAACTTTGATGGATAAACAAAGTGCACAGCCAAGGCTTGGGTGAAGGAGCTAGATTCCTATTTTCAACTACACCAAGTTTCAGAAAAGGAGGCCATTAGAGTAGTAGCGTTGCACCTTAAAGGTATGGCCCATGATTGGAGGTTTTATATTTATGCCTCTTTTCATCATGCAAATTTAAATACTTATGAAGGGTTCACTAAGAAATTAGTGAAAAGATTTGATATCAAACATTGTGAAACATCTTTTGTTGAACCCAAAAAATCAAAACCTGTGCATGAGTTGGAGAGATCTATTTTACCAACTCCACTCCAAATTTCTATTGAAAGGGATAAAAACATGCACAAAAATTTTCCAAGGGCAAGATCCCTACTTCTTGAAGAGCCCTCTTCTATAGATGAGGACATGGAGATTCCTCCTTCAAGAGAAGACCAAAATCTAGGGTCTCTCATTAATGATGAGGCATTTTCAAATATTGATGAAGGGGATGAGAAAAGAAGAGCTAACAGTGTTGTACCATTAGGAGGAGATCCATCATCACATGGATATGGGGGAGGAGCCGACCTTTCTGTTGTCGCACGGTTGTTCGAACGACAACAGCTCGGTGGTACGTCACCTTTATCCCAATCTCTCTCTTTAAAGATGTGCCCTTAGGGCTAAGGGAGGTAGACCCTGGCCCAAAATGAAGGACAAATCGAGAGCACAACTAGAACACCGATACGAGGATAAAATTAATAAGATTTCATAGATCTAGATTAGATTTCACGTTTATGATCAGTGCCTTATGGAGTCATACAAAATCCCATTATGCAATTATAAACCAGTAAATGATGCTTAACTGCTGCTTATTAAACCACGATTGATCACAATGATATTTTCTTGAGAATGCCACAACCATGAATAACAATATTATGAGAATGCCAGATACTTGAAAGATTTCCGAAAATAAAAATATTCCAACGCAGCTCGAAAATCAAAATGATCCACAGTCAAACTTAGATTAAAAAATTTAAAGCTCAGTTGACCATAGAAAATTCGAAAATTTAAAAAAAAAAAAAAAAAATTTATTTATTTATTTTTCTAGTCTAGAACCAGTTAAAAAATTTAAACTCTAAATAAAACTAAGTTAAAATTAAATTCCTACACTAAAACAAACTAAAATTAAAATCTAAAGTTAAACTACATTAAACTAAGTTAAATCTAAAAATGACATAAAACTAAACGAATTAAAACAAAACTAAATTAACATGAAAAATTAGAATTTAAAACTAAATCTAGAACAAATCGAAATCTATTTTAAATCTAAGTCTAAAAAAAATAAAATCGAACTAACACTATTAAAAAAAAGAAAACGACCAAATTAGAATTAAACTACAACTAAAAAAAAAGACGCTAAAGTCTAACCTACGCTATCCAAAGTCGAGAATCTATACAATCGAATTGAGACTAAACTAAACAAAACGCAACTAAATAACGCATACATATATATATATTTATCCTTTGAATGCAATGCGTTTGAACTTCTGTCTTTTGCAGGTCGACGTGAAGAGGGCTACGAGGGTTCAGTTGACGCAGAGGATGAGTATGGACGCGGGCACAGTCCTGTCGTTTTTTTTTTATGATGCGTTTGTTTGCAGGTTAGACGGACGTGCAACAGCAAGCTTGGAAGATGGCATGAAGTTCTAAGGAGAACGAGGGTTTTAATGCGACGGCTTACAGAAAAGAGGGCTCGACAGGAATGGAGAAAACCGCTGGTTTGGACGGCAGGGTAGACTGTGGCTTGCGGAAAGGGAAGAAGCTGGACTGAAAATGATGCAGATCGATGGGAGGGTTCGATGGAGAGAAAGGCAGCAGAGAGGACGCAGGGATAGGAGCAACCGATTGGCAGAGAAATGAAGTCGATGGCTGAGATAGAAAGATAAGAGATTTGCAGATGCGACTATGACAGAGGGACGATGGACAGTAGATGAATATTGCAAATTGCAAAGAAAAAAGAATTCTGAGCCAATAATTAACCCCAAAACTCCTTCGATTTATGCTCAAATTTATGCTCTTCTAATTCAATGATCCAGATCTTGCCCACAGTGACAGTTCTGAGGCCAGATCTGGCCTTTACAAGCCAGATCTGCCTTAGGTCTTTAAAAAAAAATTCGATTTGAACCTGTAACCTGCAACAACACGTCAGCTCCGAAAATACACACCCAGAAACTGTTATACCCTTACAATCCTAAAAGAAAATTTATAAATTTACACTAATTTACAATTTGAAACCCTCATGGTCAAATGTGAAATCCATTTTAGCTCAATTTTCAGAGATTAAGATTTTAATGAGAGGCACAAGCCTTCGAAAACCCTGCAAAACCACAAATATCGTAAGATAGACCCGGAATTTAACAAATAAAGAGCTTATCAGATTTATGCTTATTGAGAGTCGGCTGGTCCAACCGAAGACTTCCCCAGACGCCCAATTTTTTAAAAAAAAATTCCCTGCACACTTAGATCCAGACCTTAGATTGATAGAGATTTAAGAAAACAACATGAGACCCTTAGAAAAATCAGAATGTTATTTTATAAACCCAGAAAACTGCATAAGATACCTATATGCAGATTAATCCATGAAGGCCATCACCCATAAAATACAAGAAACAAAGTAGCAGAGTTCAGAGACAATTCACCACATAGATCTGAGAAGGAACATCCAGATTTGTAACCCCAAAGTCTTTAGCTTTATTCCTCAAAAAAGTTTACAAGAGCTTCTAAGAGCCAGTGCACGATTCTGAGATCGGATGACTCAATATTGACAAAGACCTCTAAATTTATAGGACAAGATCTCTAATGGCTAGTTTGGATGATCCTCGTCAAAATAATCTCAACCGTCCAAAAGATTTAATTATCTTTTAATCCGGAACGTTGAAATTAAAATTTTGGGGAAAAAACGAATTTATCATTTAATTCAATTTTAATTAACTCAAAAATATTATTTTTGAGTTAATTACCCCAAAATTTTGACCTTGACTTAACCACCAAGGCCCAAGGGTCTAATATTTCTTAAAATTCTCAATATTCCCAACCCTTGACTCATTGCCCTAAGACTCACGTAAACATTCCAGTAAAGAAAATATTCATTCTTTGAGATCTCCAAAACCTAACTAACCCTACTTTTGGTCTTCGAGCTTCCTCACGCTAAAGTACTTTGTTTCCTTTCATAATCAGATCAATCAAACCGCTCTTGATACATGTTTCAAAAGCAAACTATAAAATAAGATATCTGTCTGTCCTCACCTCCGGTCTCGGCTCTCCTTCCTAACCTCGACCTCGTCCTGCTCAGACGGGTGTTTCAGGCGTTCTCACGTTGAAGCACTTAGCAGAAAAAAGGTTTCTTAGGAGTCGACCAATAAGAAAGAAAGTATGCCTGTCTCACGCCCTCTTTCCTGGTCTCGTCCCACTTCCAATCTCGCCCGCCTGACCTGATCTCGCGTTCTTACTTACACTTACTTACCTCGTTCCTTACACACACTTACCTCGTTCTACTTGAGTGGATGTAAAGCGTTTTCACATTGAAGCGCCTACAGGAGCAGAGGAACATGTTGTTTTCGGGGCCAACCAATAAGGAAAATATGTCTGTTACGCGCCCAACCTATGATCTGACACTGACTGACTTCATTCTACTTAGGCGGGTTTTCAGGCGTTCTAACATTGAAATGCTTACCAGAATAACATGGTTTATTGGAGGTCGGACCAATAAGTAGTAAGATAACCTATAAAAGAATATGGCTGTTGATGATCTTCATCCCGATCCGATCAACTTACCTGACTCGAAGCTGTCTGACCAAGAGCTGCCTTTTCACACCCGACTAATTTTGAATAACTAAAGAATAGATATGCAATAATAATAAAGAATAAATGTTTTACAGTAAAGAGTAGGTGCGAGTTATCCTTAACATTCGCTACTTATGACTGCTTACCTTGAAGGACAGTGATTAGGTCCAGTACCAGCCATCTTAATATACCTCAACCTCACCAGAGCCCGCCTTACCTGATTCTACCTTATCTGAGTCTACCTTATCTGAGTCTGCCTAGGGTCCTTGCCTCACCTGTCTCACTTTCATTTACCTCACCTAAGTCTGCCTTAGGCTCCTCCTTACCTGAGGCTGCCTAGAGTCTCCTGACTTACCGAACTCTGCCTGAAAAGATACTGCCTTACGGCCCTCAGCTTTTTCACCCAAGTATGCGCCCTAGGGTCTTTGCCTCACCTGTCCCACCTGAATTTACCTCACCTGAGCCCATCGGAGAGCCTACCGCCTTACCTGAGTTTACCTCACCTGAGCCTGCCTAACCTTAGTCTGCTTTAAGATCCTTACTTATTACTAGAGCCTGCCTACTTGGGCCTGCCTGATTCTGTGCCTTACTTTAAGAATTTCACTTACCAGAGTCTGTCTACTTAAGATCCTGACTTACCCAAGTATATGTCTTACAGACCAGTTTATAGAGGTGTATCAATACGATAAAAAGGACAAGTCAACAAGTCAATATCAATTAGTAAATAAGGAAGAGCCATTACTCTACTCCTCTCGACTATGAAGACTATTAAACATATTGGTGAAGGTAAACGTCGTTAACTCAAATGAAAATTGGTAACAACTTAAGGTTGCTGGTCAAAACGATCACTTCACTTGAAGCTTTGTCTCGAGGCGAATATGCATCAAGCTTGATCGAATATCTATATTGGTTAGTCCTCATAGATGTGGGTCCAACCAGGTATCTTACCTGACACCTTACGCCCATGAATTCTCACCAGAAACTGAGTTGAAGAGGTTTGAAGGGGCTTAAGCAAATGCCGAAAACCGTCTAAATGGCATGGCTCTTATAACGCATTCTATCGCCATTTAGAATCCACCCTCGACTATCATATCAGCGTTGTGGCCCTGTAACTCACACTTTTACTTTTAAAGAAAAAGAAAGAAAGAAAAGAGTTATGTAAGTCTTATAATCCTACCGTGAAGTACCGATCAGAAGTACTAATAAAGAAAATCCCATATACTAATGAGCCTAGCCCAATGAAGAAAGGAATGAAGGTTGGTTTCTTTTGCTTTCTCACCGTAAGAGTAAACGGGTAGGTAGAACCAACTTAGCAGATCAAGTTCAAGATCAAGTTAGAGAGAGAGAAGTAAAGTACTCATCATCTAAAGAAATAACCTTATTCTTTTATTCTATTTGTTGGTGAATCTCTGGTCAAATTACCCCGACTTTCCCATAGGGGGAATGATACTAGCCCCACTCTATTCAAGTGAAATTCATAATAATTTTGTTATAAAAGAGAACGTAACCAATCAAGTCATAAGGAAGGAGGGTTGGGTTTAAGGAAAACATAACCAATCAAGTCATACGGGTTGGGTTTGAGGAACAGATATCACCAATCTTGAAAAGCGTCTCAATGGCCTTTGAGCGCGTTATATCGACGTTTCCACTCGACCTTCGACTCATATACCTCATCGAGGTCAATATGAACAGCTTTCAATAAGAAAATATATATATAATACATCCTATCATGTCCAAGTTTAGTGGTTCTCAGAGCAAAGTTTGTATCCCACTCACTCAATGAGGGTTGCACCTTCCCACCACCTTTTTACCGTAAGAGTTAATAGAGTTATCACCGTAAGAATTAGTTAAAAGAGTTAATAGACCAAGCCAGCCAGGTTAAGGGGTGTTACGTGATATCAAGAAGTAACCTTCTTCTATTTGTTGGTGAATCTCTGGTAATTACCTCGGCTTTCCTTCCTAGGAGAAATGAGAGACCAGCCCTGCTCTTAAAGATTGGATTTAATAAACGAATATACCAATCAAGTAATAAGGGTGAAGTTGAAGGAGAAACTAATATCAATCCTCAAAACCATCTCAATGACCATTTTAAGGCATTCTATCACCATTTACAGTCTACCCTTGACCGTGGCTTTATCGCCCATCATACACTCTGTGAATAATCCATAATACGCTTCAGCTTTTTCAAGATATGTTTCTTCGATCCCTACTTTCACCATCCTCACCTTATCTGAGATCTGAGGGGTTTTCCAGGGGTCCTTACTTACCTTAATATGCCTAAAAAGGTCCTGCCTTACCTGAGTTTGCATCACCTTAGCCTGCCTCACCTGATGACCCAGCTTGTCAAAGCAATAGAAAGAAGGGGCGCTTAGGAGGTGCTCGCTTTTATAAGGTCCGGAGGTATTGCGCTTCTGAGGGCAAGGATGATCATCACTTTAAGGGTATAGTCCCTTATTTCCTACTTACGCGACGAAGAAAGGTGGTTATATTTTGTCAAGACCAACTTTGAGTGCGAAGGAGCTTAAGTGAAGATTGGGAAAAGGAACTTGAAGTGAAAGATGAAACCCGTCAATTATTATATAGATAGGGGGCCATTTTAGCACATTATATAACCACTTAAACCTTGACTCGTAGCCCTATGACTCGTCCATCATACACTCTATGACTCATTCATAATATGTTCTGGATTTTCAAATTTTAAAGAAAGAAAAGAGTTATGTAAGTCATTCTCCCATGCTCCCATAAAGTACAAATAAAGGAAATCCCATACTAATGAACCTGCTGGCCCAATGAAGGTTGGTGTTGGTTGCTTTCTCACCGTAAAAGAGCAAGCGGGTAGGTGTAACCCATTTAGAGAGGGCCAAGTTGATCAAGTTAGAGATAAGTAAATTTATCAAGAGCTCACCTTACCTTACCTTACCTTATAGCTTTGACGGTCAGATGCACGATCACTGTATTAACAATAGGCTTGAAATGATAAAATGGACTAAGACAGATGATTAACATGAAAGATGGCAAGATTCACGCTATAAAGGCCGATCCGATTCAATGTGAGGGTAACTTGTTTGCCGGGTAGCGAGAATAGGTATGTCAGGCAGATGGGCCAGTTCGCGTGGAAAGAGAATGGGCACTGTAGCAGGCACGACGTCAGAGGTCGCTACGAAAGAGGGAAGCTTGCTTGCGGATCGTAGAGTTAGTGCGTAGAAAGAAAAAGCCCTGTTGGATTACTGCCTTATGATATCTAGAGCGCTTGGGTTGGCACTTACTTACTGCTTTGCTAGCACACCTGCCTACACCAGACTTTCTGTTTGACCTGCTGCTACCAACTTAACTCTTTACAACCCCTTGATACTATATATATAGATACCTTAACTTAGCGATTGCACGGGCTTCAATAGAGCTTTTCACGGAAAACAAAACCAAAACTTGCTTACATATTCTTACTTCGGGGGTACCACTAGGACACCTATACTATCCTTACTTGCTTTAGACCACTCAGTTGTTGGATCGTTGGATCGGAACTCCCTATTCATGAATTACTGCCGGAACTTATTAGATTATTAGATACAGCCCCTGCTTATTTTAGGGAGGGCTAGGCAGCTTGAGCCTAAGGATTTTCAGTTTGACAGCTACAATTTGAAAGCTACAACTTGTGCATTGAAGCATCTAAGCACCTTCTTATTTAGCTTATTTATGAATCACCTTTGAATAGGGATCTTCTTAACTCTACTTATTATTGGATCTTACTTATCACTTTCGTGCCTCACCGCTTTAGATCTGGCCTTTATATATATTTATCCATACTACCTTTGATATTTATATGTCATATCGGGCGGGCTATACCTTCCTATTTGCCTTCTTTACTTTACGACTTATTCGCACAACCCCAGCTACTTCAGTGCTTCCAGAATCAAAACACGGAACCACACCCTCTTGCTTTTAGGAAAGACCCCCCGCCCTACTCGATTAATGGAAGTTTTATAGCTACCATGTGGGATCGTGGGAACTGCTGCTTTTATTGAGTCAATACAGCCAGACCCCTTATCTTTTCAAGAAGGGCTTCTTGGGTTGACACTTTGACCTATTGTATTTACTTTCTTCACCAGTTAAGGGGCCGTTCCTACGCCATTGTGGTGGGATCATGGCGTAGGAACTACCCCTGCCCTATAGATTCAATACAACTATACAATCTTGGAAAGGAAGGCTTGCTTGGGCACTTAGAACATTGCTTTCGCACCTTGATCAGCCTACTTTAGGAATGGCAGGCAGTTGGTACCCTTCATTGGATTGTTGGAACTACCTTCTTTAATTAAGTAACTACTCCTAGAATTGATATATTGAGTGAGTGGGACTTGGGCACTTTTCAGAACATTTGTATTACCTTTTTAAGCCACAAGGATTACTTAAAGATACACGAACCGGTATCGTTGGGACAGGATAAACAAAAATACAATTGTAGATGGATCGAGATAGAAATCTTATATATGTTACACCTGGAGCTTGAGTGATAGATGGATGCTTACTTGCTAGAATCTCTAGTTGCTCTTGTGCATTTATTGATATATTTGCCACAAAAACCTGCCCACCAACGACCTTAGCCCTTGGGAACAGGCACACCTACCTGTTGATCTATTGTTTCTTGCCCGTTTAGATATAGATATATCTTGCTTATACTTATGCTAATCATAAGACCTAGGGACCTTAGAACCGATAGGACACAGTCCCTGCTTACCTGCCACTTACAGGGACCCCCGTAACCCACCCCCCGCCAACCTTAGCTGGGGACAAGGACCACCAATAACAACTGGACAAAAACCAACATGACATGCCAATCAGTTCAAGACCACCAAGGCAGGATCACCACACTCCCACTAGGCCAAGAAACATGGGCCTATGCACTAAACAGTACACCTCCTGGGCTCCCACCTGTACACCTCTCATGGGACTACGGATGTTACCTGGGACTAGCTCACCCACTTGGCTTGGATCCTTTAAAACACTTGGCTGGGACTACTACTTTCACACACTTAGCCATTGACTCTGCTCACCCACTTGGATAGTCTACTTGGCTTGGCCTTGGATACCGGGATGCTTGCTGGCTGGAATAATGAAGAGGTAGGTTTTTCTCCAATATGATTTGAAAAAAGGAGGGGGAGGGGGTTAGGTTAGGGCGGGTGATACAAAGGAGGGTGAGGAAGGCCAAGGATAAGTAGTATGAGTCGTAACTCACCTGACCTAAGAAGGGTGACGAATGAAAAATGACCTTACTCGGGTCGGGTTCAAGTGGAAATCTTAAGCATAAATATGGACATTGAAGCATATAATTACTTACTGGCCTTGTTGTCTGGTTCATTAGGCAAAAGAAATTACTCCCTTTTAGGGTGAGGGTGAGCCAGCCGAACTCTTGACAACAGGCCCAAAGGGTGCGTTAGCACACTCGACTAAAAAGCTGCCATCAGGGACTCGGGCGGGGTTACGAGGTCGAGGAGAGGGCTGCGTGTGAGGATAGGAGTGTTAATGCTAACCATTCATATGGTTAGGAACAACTCTCTTTTGGGGGAGGGGCCCCAAAAGAGAGGAACTTGAAGAACTAAAAGGCCGCCATCGCTTCTCTACTTCAGAATTTAGTAACTAAGTAATTGACATTCATTTTCCACTTCAATAAATATCTGAAGGAGTCCCTTTATTTCCTATAAGTGAGTATCGCTTTGCTAAAATAGCATTTCGGAGCGTTGGGAAAAGCATACGAGAAAACTAGATCTTTTTGGCGAGTTTCATTGGTATTATCCCATTACCATCAGAGTCTATCCTCCTTCAAGGGCAGGACATAGGATTGTCACTCCTCCTTCATAGATAGAGGGGCTTCCTATTAGAGGGGCCCACTACATTCAGTATGGTCGCACTCTTATCATAAGGTCGTCCTCTCCAATCAGGAAGGGTCTTTGCTAAGTTTACGTTCACCATTTATTTGGTTGGTTCAGCAGAGCATAGCGAAATCAAATATATATATATATATATATATATATCATATAATATTATCCACCTTATGCTTGTTATCGATATGAAGAAGATCTAGTCCATCAAGCAGGAGTACCCGAGATATTTACTTCCACCCATAACCCGGCACACTACCCATTATACCAGTTACAGATACGGGGGTAACAGAAGAGCAGGTGGGAGCATCGTAGGTAGAGGGAAAGGCAGGAACATAGGCAGAGCCTTCCTTCCATCGAGGGTGGTGCCTGTTCATAAGGATGGGGAACTCAGAGAATCAAAGTAGGGCTGCGCCTTCCTGCCATTGGCTAATAGAGCAGAAGAAGGGTATTCCCTAAAGTAAAGGTTAGCAATAGCGTCCGTAAGTGTGTTTGATTAAAGGTAATCGTAACGATGGAATGGTTTTCCCCACTTTTTCAACTCAAAAGAGAGGAATAGCTTTAGGAAATACTCTATTGCTGTATTATTCTTAGGCAAGGAAGGAAAGAGGTGGCCATTCACTCCCAAGGAAGGAAATAGATTTATTAATCGATAATAGTATAGTTACAATTGATTAGACATTTTCATGCGTTTTATAGCCACTTTACAAACCCAATAAGGTGTTTATGCATCATGGGTCATTTTAGATCCTTCCTCTAGTAAGGTGGGCTTCACATACTGGAACGAGACTTGCTGGACTATATCCAGGTTAGGTGTAAACATACTATAGAGGTGGGAACATACCGGAATGATATCTGCCAGAATAGAAGGTTAGATGGGAGCACACCATATAGGTGGGGACACTCCTAAGCAATAAGTACTGCCTACACCTGGGCTAGGCATGAACACATGATGAAAGCAAGGATACACATTGGTCGAGACAGATGGACACAATCCGGGTAGTTTCATACTGCTTTTAGAGAGGGAAGATCCAGGAGATAAGACCTATCGGACTTGGATCTGTTTCCTCTTATTCATAGGCAAGTGGGGACAATAATGTAAGTGCAAGTTTATGCTCAGGTTTTCATTTGATAATATCGCCTAATACTCTCTTTCTTTCATTATCGATTGTACCCTATATATCATATAAAAATATATATATCGTTATATATGTAATTACGCTTTTTTATATGCCCATATTTGCCTAACGGCTTTTCTTGATGGGCTAAAGTAGTGATAGTTTTATGGAGTTATTTCCTCTCTTTATGCACGACGATACATGGCTAATTACCATCCATATTATTTACTTTCTTTTTTCATCTCGAAAAAGCATATACTTTTCACTTTGGTCAATTTACTTTTTCCCTCGTCTTATCAGTCGAGCGTGCTTGTGCATCCTCTCGGAGTGAATTTCGGAGTTCGCTCTACGGGCGTAGCCAAGGCCTAGATGGTCGCATCCAAAAACAATGGGTCCGGTTTGATTTCTGACAAGATAAATACCTATCACTACTTACACCCACCACAGGTTAATCCTCTAATATCAATTTGAGTGTCCTTTCGGACCCAAGATGGGGAAGGTGTTCAGCAGCCTTCTCCTTCCTAACACGAAATCACATTCAGATTGAGGAACATTGTATATGATGGATGTCCGCGATTCATGCATTCATAAGTAACCTACCCAGAAAAGGAGCATTCAAACTACCTACCTACTCGAATCACCTCTTCTAGATTAGATCTATTTGTTCAGTTTATCCGACAGAACTGTACTATCCCCGTTTTCGTAACTTCAAGGGGAAGGCCGATGGAATGGTTCTTCCTGCTACTTATATGTAAGTTTATAAATGATCCGTCACCCAACCATGACCCCACACACACACCCCCTACTCCCAAACACATACATACGGCGTATATTACCAATCAACGAGCACTAAAGAATCTCACTCATAGGTCGAGCAGGCACTCACTAACGACTTAGGTCAAGCACTAACCATACCATGTCATAGGTGGGTGAAGTGTATCTCGAGAGAACCATATTGAAGTCAAGGGAACAACAGGCCAGCAAGCTGATACTTTCCTTCGAGTCTTTCCCACCATCGTCCCCCATCTCGCTGCCTCGATGTGAGTTACACTTAGATTATATAGTATACCCCAATAAGATGAATCATACATCTAGATAGATAGAGTGCGCTTCAATACCACTCAGTAACTCATAACCTATTCAGCTAAGGATGAGCATCTTGCCACGGAAGGTGAACGCAGGCAGTAAACGGGTGACCCCTATATAATGAATGAACACCCTGTCCATCAAGGAAGGTAAGCACTTATGGTTGGTTTAGTATCTCGATATGATGCAACTAGCATGGATGCTCGCTCCTCTGCTGGTGATTATTGGTGCACTCGATCAATTGGTTCTTTTACAAGTGCTTGAATGGGTTCATTTCAATCAATTGCATCAATTCCTACTACTCCTATCTCTAATGCAACTAGGTAAACTGTTGCCCTTGCTCCTAAAGCTACTCGTGCTTCAGGTGGATAAGCTTCAAGATCTCAACCTGGGTTTGGATATAGTTACTACGGCTCTCATTCTTGACAATCATAAGCTCGATCACGAAGTTCCGAATCTGGGTCCCCATCTCCAATTGGATAACGAACTACTGCATTCACCTTAACTACTTGCTCTACTGTTTTCTATCTATATACGAAACACGTGCCTATAAATGCATTATTACCCCGTCTTGCTTGCGGACTTATTCATGTTTGGGCCCGGGCACCCACCCTTACTCTTTACCAATCGCTACGCCTTTCACTTTACCTACTTACTTATCACCTATTGCTTCAGCCATGCTATTCACCCTTTCATGAAGTGCAGGCTATCAACCCAACCACCTGTTATACCCTTCCTTTACTTACTAATGCCTTCACCCAACCTTGATTTCTCGAGTGCTGCCTGCCCTTGTCTGATTACAGACAAGCGATATACATTCCTTACCCCAAAATACTTTTACCTTATGCCAGTCAGGAGGGGCATTCCCTTTCCCTTGCTTTACCAACTCCACCTGCAAGAACTATACCTTCAGCTCTAGACAACTTCCTTCATGAAGCGCTTAGGAGGGACTGCTAGAAACAACTCTTCTCTTCAAAGCTGCTGGTATCAGGCGGGAACAGATATCAGATTTAGACTTACTCTTAACTTAACAACCCACACGTAGAAACAGAACTATGTATTCACCTATAGGCAGACCTAGACCCTATATTACGATTCATGGAAGCACTTAGGAAGGTACGGTATAGCAGCTATAGAACTAAATGGAATGGCATGGATGGCATGAAAAAACCTCACCCCTATTACTTATGTATGTGGTTACTTCACTACCTATACACCGGACGGAAGACCTAGATCTATACAACAATACTGAATGAATGAAGCGCTTCAGGATGGACAGTACAGCTAGAGACCCGAGCAAATTGATGAAATTACATGGCAGGCATGATACAACGTTCTTACCTTTCTACCTTACTTATAGAAGTGTTTCATAACTACCCGATATCGGATGAATGAAGCACTTAGGAAATACAACTAGAGCGGAGGCATAGCATAGCATGAAATAACCCCTTCCTTCTGTTAGAAGCAGCACCAGATGATGAGATGATAAACCTTACCCCCTCACTTACCCCACTATGCCCCAACCTCTTGCTTAAGCTAGGAAAAAAATACTTAAGGAATGAATGCACTTAGTTATCGAGTTGGGATTGCTTGCGCACAGGACCATATTTAAAAACTTCACACTTACTCTTGATTACTATCCTCACCCTAGGAAATAGAGTGACGCCCCCCCATTACCCTTCTCTTAGGAACCGATCAACCAACCTTTATTGATTTATTGAATGCTGCCTGCCCAACCCGTTTATTAAGCTAGGAATAGTAGTAGGATGCAGCATATATTAACTCTTTAATTACGAGCATCCACCTGGTTCTAAAATTGACTTACTGCCGTGCCTTATCAATTATTCCGGGTATCACGTATTACCACCTATTGGTCTAGTCGATCAGTATACGATTCATAAATTTGAACCCACTAGACTGGCTAGGAATAGACTGACCTTTCATGCCTGAACCTCGTAGTAGTTATCCACCTATTATACCAGATTCTCACTTACTGCCGCTTCACCCTAGGAGATGGAGTCTAAACCCATTCATGAAGCCAAGAATACAAAGTAGGGGAGGCATGCTATAACCCTTACTGCCTTCCCTTATGAATTCTTATGGCTGGGTACCCCGTATTACCTTATGGTTCGGCCGAACCTTATCAATTACTTACCTTCTCTTATAAGTAAGCACCGGATGAATGGTGGTCGATTAGCCGAGGACTTGTCGGAGCTTCCCTTTCCTACCCCGATTCTGGATGGCACGACTACTGGCTGGATAATATTCAATCAGAGATAGAGCCTTGTTAGGATTTGATAACACTTTATGAAATTATTGAGGTAGACAAACAAGGCAGGGCAAGCACTCTTATGCTATTAAACCTTTACCCTGACTTTATGAATTCTTATCGGTACCACTAGGAACTTCTGGGTATCACTATTACCTATCCCACCAAGGAGCCCGATTCGGGAATTTTCTCCCACTGCAAGGAATAAATAGGCCTACCCACCTTAAAAACTTAGACCTATACTTTTTCTTTCTATACCCCATCTTTCTAGAATCACTTAGCTTAGTGGGGACTGCTGCGGAACAGAACTTCTCTTATCAGGAACGGGATCACACTCACTACCTGACCCTTCACTTATGTGTTTCCAAACACCCAACCTACCTTCAGACCTAGACTTGCTATTAGCTTTAGACCACAAACTACTTTATTAATCACTTAGGAGGCACTGCTTAGAACCCCTTCTCTTAGAAGCACAGGATGGATGTTCAATTAGCCAAGGACTTGCCGGAGCTTCCCATGCTCTTGCGGCGGGATAGTCGAGTAGCCGAGAGGGTTGGTTTTCCTTGATCGTGGAATAACTGCCAGATGGATTATCCATAGCCAGAACTTAAGAAACACGGCGGTTGGATGGGATTATGGTCAATCAGAAAGTCGGACGGGCTTCACACATTGCTAGGAAGGAGGGAGATGCGGGAGACCCAAATATTGCTGGACAGATATCCCACATAGACAGACAGGCCCGGACGCACATTGTTGGATGGACCATTCCAACGTGGATGGGGGAAATATGGAGACAGGCTAGACCAATCAGACGTGGAAGGTCACACGTGGATAGTATTGTAGGGCCCATTCACCAGACCCCATTCATCAGCCCGCTTATTGCATGACCCATTCACTGGATATTGATTAACTGGCTTATTGCATGACCCGTTCACTGGCTGCTATAGCCCCGGGTGGGATACAGGGGATTTATAACCAACCTTTCCTATTTTCTAATTGTTCTACCCTGGTAGGGATGGCTGTAGGGCAGCGCAAGCTAGTGCCCTAGTAGGGCTGTACGGCAGGGCAAGCTAGTGCCCTGGGAAAGAACGCTACTTATGGATACATAGGAAGGAGGATGCCACTCAAAGCCTTTCACAAATAAGAAAAGCCTTATCTGTTCATTCAAAGCCTTTCACAAAGAAACAAAGCCTTCTCCGTTCATATATTACTTCACTGCCTTCACCCTAGGAGAGAGATTCGAGTGCTGCCCAACCCATTGATGTAATGAAGCAAGGAAAAACAAAGTAGGCATGGCATGCTATTAACAACCCTTTCATCCCCTACTTTACCAACTATTCACCGGAAGACCTAGATATGTTCTCCCTATACCACTGAATGAATCGCTTAGTTAGGACTGCTTGCTATAGACTTATATTGTAGGGACGGATGGGTGTTCAACAGAGAGAGCATGGGCGTGGCGTTCGACTACACACTTACTTGAAGATACTGTTGAGTGACACTATTCATATTCTGGCCGAGTCTTGCCCAGGCGTGGAGTTCTCAATTTGAAACCCACTTTATTGGCTAGAAAGAAACCTATTTACCTTTCACTTTAGTATATGCTACCCACCCACCTAGAGACCTAGACCTGTTAACCCTAAACCATTTGAATAATTGCTTAGGAGGGACAGCTATAGACCTAGGATCAGATGAAACTACTTTTGACCTTTACTTAATTGTTTCTTATAACCTATTGCTTTAGCCGGGAATCGGGGATACAACACTAGGTAGGATATTGACTCTCTACCCTACCTTATGATTCTAGGTACCACGTATTAATCACTTATGGTTCGGCCGAGCCTTGATGATATGATTCATCCATTTGTTAACCCACTGGCTAGGAATAGACCTACCCTTCTGTCATTTGCTTATACTGCCTGCTACCCACCGGAAGACCTAGACCTTGTAGCTCTAGACCACTTGCTTCATTAAGCGCTTAGGATAGGAGCCACTGCTATTTACCTTTTCATAGTTCACTAACCACCGTACTACCTAGACCTATTAGCCCTATACAACTTGATTAAGAAATTCACGCGATAGATAGGAGGATACAGCATCATGCTAGTCACCCTTTACTTATGAGCATCTATCCACCTGGCTCAACCCCTTCTCCCTCGCTGGCTAGGGAACTAAATTGGTTTATAAATGGCTGTGGATACCAGTGCTGACGTACGGCTGTGAGATCAATCAGAGGTAGGACTAAAGTGAGTAGACATTCATCCATTTGTTAACCCACTGGCTAGGAATAGACCTACCCTTCTGTCATTTGCTTATACTTCCTGCTACCCACCGGAAGACCTAGACCTTGTAGCTCTAGACCACTTGCTTCATTAAGCGCTTAGGATAGGAGCCACTGCTATTTACCTTTTCATAGTTCACTAACCACCGTACTACCTAGACCTATTAGCCCTATACAACTTGATTAAGAAATTCACGCGATAGATAGGAGGATACAGCATCATGCTAGTCACCCTTTACTTATGAGCATCTATCCACCTGGCTCAACCCCTTCTCCCTCGCTGGCTAGGGAACTAAATTGGTTTATAAATGGCTGTGGATACCAGTGCTGACGTACGGCTGTGAGATCAATCAGAGGTAGGACTAAAGTGAGTAGACGATTGGGCTACACTTTCCCTCATCCAAGCACACGGCACTCTCCGAACTTAACTTGGCACGCATCATTCTTGCTCTCGGCATATTTGCATTTTACGCACATTTGGTTTATTTGAAATCACTTGCTCCCCCATAGTCTATGGGCACACACGGCATGGTTGGAGCATAGATTATCGTAAAGGCGTAATATGGCTGGCTGTATATGTGTTTGAAAAAGGTGGGCTATGTGCTTTATCGGGGCGGTTCCTGGCCCTAGGCATTGGATTGGGAGGTTTTCTCGCGGTTGGATGTGCTACAAGTGGATTGCTTTGGTTGGTTGGATGCACTACTGGACGGGTCCTAGGATTGGATGGGTAGGTGTGAGTTGCTAGGTTCGGATGGGTCCCTAGCATTGGATGTGTGATTTGCGGAAACGTGTAGATGCTGCTGGGCGAGGTGCTGCCACCCTTACTTCTGTTATCCTAGCTCTTTCTTTGTCTCGGCTACCTCTTCCCCTCAAACTCTTTGGAGATCGTGCTGCTGGTAATTCTTTATATATGTAATTATGCTTTAGCAGACAATGTTGCTATTATATATGTAATTATGTTATCGAAGACCAGCTGATCCCAATTTCCTGGCTGGAAATAGGGCGTTACAACCATTTCATCATTCTCCGTGTCCCTATCAGCAAGGATGCTTATCAACCCATATGAATGAGTGAGTAAGTAGGCTACTTCTCCTTCCTTTCTTACCTTCCTTCTATTTATATAAGAGAGTTAGTTTAGTTATATTATAGATTTAATAACGAGTCATTCGATCGCTAAGGTCTTTCAACTATTCATTATATATGAAATTATCTATGATATTATTGCTTCTACCTCTTTCATTCTTGTGAATTCACGTATGTAATGCATATTATTTCATTCCTCACATGGTTCCGTACCGTTCCGTCCATCCGTTGGACCAAACCATCTTTGAGGATCTGTTTCCGTCCGTTGCTCGTTCCTGGTGATGCGGTTAGTAGTGGAGAGTAGGGAGTAGGCAGTAGCGGAGGCAGTAGCGGCTTTCGGATAAGCATATTGGTCCAATGCAATATCCTTCTGATATTTCCTTTTGATCCTTCCTGATCGACCGCCAGCTCCATGACTGCCTACCTAAATTTATGTATGTGTATGAAAAATTGAAGTAGTAAAAAGGTCAAAAGGCACGGTAGGGACTCACTATTCATATGGTGAGGAGTTACCCTATTATTATGATTCTTCAAATCTCTATTTCTATAGAGAGAGATAGCATGTAGTGTAGGTTCCCATGGAGCATATTTCTTCTTTCACTGCCACTAGTTCTATCACTGACCGGCTATGAGAATTTTCATGGTGCCGACAGAATCATAGCCCTCGAACACTATACCTAAACCTCTTCCTAGACAGTGACCCTAGGTCTCGAGAGAAACATATACCTTTACCCTCGACCCTATACTGCTACCGAACGAACGGGTCCTACCTCACTTACGTATATGTAGCACAGGGTTACTACAACATCTAACGTAGAGAGGTATATAGCCTTGACAGACATAGACAGAAGGTCTTTTTTTATAGCTGATCATTCAGATACTCTCTACTTGGGCTACTCCACTCGACTGGGTTACTCTCATCGAATGGGACGTTACGCAATGATCGACAGACACTGCGAATCACAACTACCTGCTTATCGATATATCTTTCCGCCTGCCTTCCCATCGAACTAGCACCAAAAAACCTTGCACCTTAGGATGGATCAAATCCGACATCCGGTTCACCAAAAAATTTACTGACATTAATGAAAATGATCCGCCAAGCCGAGTCCCTTCACTATAAGCCTTGACGCTTGAGGCCTGGACACAGTAGATAAACCTTGACTCACAATCCCTACTCCTTCCATTCACATCATCCCATCCCTACAATTCTACACCATCCCTAGTGATATATCTGTGCCTAATAGCAATAAGTTCTCGAATCAACCAGTTAGGGTTATTCTGTTCTGCCCACGGGGATCTACCTGTTAGCTATTAAACAAACTGCTATCCAATAAGATACTTCCCTACTGCTCCTTCTTCTAAATATTCCAAGGAAGGGAGGAAAAGGAAGAGAGGGAGGGAGGGAGAGATTGATGATACAGGTAGGTAATAGGTTCCATGCACTGTTGGAAACTATGATTGGTACGGGTGAACTGTGATACAGGTGCAAAGGTTCAGGAGGGAGAGATTAGAAAGCCGGGCAGCAAGAGAGAGAGAGACGGGCTAGATAGATGGAAAGGTCTCAAGTAGAGATAGAGGATAGGGCTTTGGTTTGAGCGTGTTGGTAGTTGCAGTCTAATAAAAGCATAGGAAGGAATTCAATTCCCCATCTCCTATAGTTGTTCGTTCAACTGGTTACCCGGCTCCTTCATTTACTGTTACCATCATTTGTTCACTCCCACCCAATATAGTAGTCATTTGATGTACTGGATGTTTGGCCCATGCTTTCCCACTTCCGTCGGTTAAGGGCAGGTAGTGATGTGATGTTAATATTGGCCGGGCAAGCTGGATGATTGTCAACTCTTCCAAGGCCTTCCTTTCCTCGCTCGTCCATAAGCACTTGACCGCACACATATAGCCAAGTACCTCGGCGATAAGTCATCGATGCTAAGCTTTCCGTTAGCTTTAGAAGTATATGAAGGTCAATACGTGATTTCCTAACAAATAAAGAAATACTGCAAGTCGAAGGCTGTTGAACGAAGTAAGGCGGCCGACGAGTCCAAGTAGACTGATGGGAAGGTGTCGATCGACGAGAAAAGAGATGTCTATCTGGCTTCGACTAGCACACAGTCGGAACATGACACATGGCTGATCGACTCGGTGCATCTTACCACATGACACCTCACAGGGAATGGTTTTATGAGTATGAGGAATCTGAAGGGGGGATGTATTTATGGGAGATGACTCGACTACCAAGATTTTCAGTCGAGGTAATTTTCGACTGAGGTGGCACAATGGAAGGAGTGGGACAAGGCATGTTACATATCCTAGGTCTAGCAAGGAACCTCATATTTGTGAGTAAGATGAATGATGCTAGAGTGCACAAAATGTTTGATACGGATGCATGTAAGAAAGAAAGGCGTGATAAACTAGGTATGAATGCAGTCAAATGTATCTTCATCAGGTACAAGGATGGAGTGAAAGGCTATAAGTTGTGGAATCCAGTAACTAGGAAAACAATTTACAGTCGTCAGGATATGGTGTTCAATGAAGTGAAGGATATTTGAATACGAGAAGATGTTCTACCGGGGGATCCCATGACTACTCCATAGATTTTTTCATATATATCACATTGGAAACTAAATAACATGGATCAAAGACATATTGCAACTAACTTTGTAGTATTTGTTTTAGTGATCTTATTGATCACATCTATGGCCCCATTTATATTCATATTTGTCAAAAGGGAAATGACATAAAAACTTAATAGAAGTTCACCTCAAAAAATTTTGAGACCCTTCCTCGATTACAAGAAAGCGCCCTCCGGGTCCTTCTCTGATTACAGACAAGTGATATACATTCCTTTCCCTCAGAAGCACAAGACCTCCAGACCTTGATTATATTTATAAATAAAGTGGAGTCCTTAACATAAGAATTGGTATTACCAAAAAGAGGCTTTAGTTTGTGAGCCAAGAATTTGGTGAGCTGATAGGTAGGGATCCTAATGGTGTTGACTATGGTCTAAGGGAAACACCTTCCTCACTCATTCTGAGGTCTCCCCAGTCTCCCAGCATTCCCCAGTACATGTCACCCAAGATCCCCAGTACGTAAAATTCACTCGACTAATCTAATATGCTAAGCTAATCCGTTGATCAAATCGGATGAGCTAATCCAAAGCCAGTATCATTCCCAGGAGGTGTAATCGCAAGCTGGCAAGCCGATAGTAAATTGTTGAGAACAACCACCCCCACATATCCATCCTACAAGCCAGCCAAAGAAATTGAACCTCGAACCTCTTACTCGACCCTATACCTCGATGAAATCGTAGCCTTTGACCTCGATCTCTAAGAAAACATAGTCCTTGAAACAACCTACCTTGACCTCACTTTATGCTATGAAACACGTACCTCAAATGGATCCATGGTGATCATTACTTACAATCACCTCAGGATCAGAATCATGCCCCTAAACACATAGTGCCTCGGGAAGGGAGGTTGCTGATCCCGGATAGTGGTCAATTAAGGGTGAGGGTGAGCCAGCCGAACTCTCGACAATAGGCCTGAAGGGTGCATTAGCATGCTCGACTAAAAATCCGCCATCGACTCGGCCGAGGTTACGAGGTCGAGGAGAGGTAACGTGTGAGGAGAGGCCCGGTAGGGTGAGGAAACTAACTCTCGAATATAAGGCGCCATCGACTCACTAAAGGGAGAGGCCGGGAAGGGTGAAGTAAGGAACTCTCGACTAGTAAGGAACTCTCGACAAAAGGCCGCCTATGTCATTATGCATTCATGATGCGCTTTAAGGCTCGACCATAAGGATAGGACACCGTGAGAAGCCTCGTAGAGGTTACGAGGAGAGGGATTTCTATATGTAATTACGATATCGAATTCATTATTTGATCAATCCTTCTTAAATGAAATATTATATAAGTCATTATGGTTTCTCTTGATTTCTTTCTTCCGATCATTTAAAAGAGATATTATATATGTAATTACGCTTTCTCGAATCCAATCACCTTACTTATCTAACTAAGAGTGTATTCTGCTCAAACCTCCGCCACGGTCAAATGGCCTATCTCGTAGGGAAAGATGTTCAAACCTCGGCGTTATTGGGTGGGGGTGAGCAAGCGAACTCTCGACAAGGGGGCCGCCATCGACTCATTATGAATGAAGGGTTGGAACATGCATTCAAAGGTCATAGGTCAAGCAAGTAGTTTCAGGGTACTCAAGTTGTACGGGCTAAGATGAAGGGGAATAGCTCAAGTTGTATGGGGCAAAGACGACATGACACAACCTTACCTTAGATGAAGCCAGAGCCCAGCCAGAAGCCAGCAAGATAAGCCTTCACCCAGCCCCCCCAGCCTTAAGCCAATAGCCTTGAACCTTCAGCCTTGAACCTTGAAACGGAAGCCTTCAGCCTAGAACACTGAGCCAGAAGCCAGCAAGATAAGCCTTCACCCAGCCCCCACCCAAAACAAAAAGGTAGGGCAATTGAAATGCATAATTACATTCATAATAACAACAATTGTAAGGGGTTGGTTCCCAGCATTCGGCATTCAATCAAGTACCAGGCGGGGGAGCTGCGGCGGGGGGATAGTAAGGAAGAAGAGGAATGGCAGGCGGCAGACGGAGATAGTAAGGAAGAAGTGGCGCTATCGGCAGGAAAAACCACTACTGATAGACAGATAGTAAGGAAGAACAAAGCTAATGAATAAGTAAAGGCTCTCCATGCAAGCAATCCAAATGTGCCCATGCCACCTTTTAGTAGTGAATTTACCAGCTCAATCAATAGGCTTTGTAGGGTAGAATTGATAAATGATACGCCAGGTTCTCACTCTCAAATTTACCACCCCAATCAACAGATAGGGCAGTAAGAAAGAGAGGCTATGGATAAGACAGATAAGAGCACTGGGTTTGACCTGCAACACTTGAGTTAGACCAGAATACTAGTAGGTTGGTGCTATGGGAGATAAGAGCACACAGCATTCATTACAGCCTTTGGTTCGAAGTGATAGGTGGAAGGAAGGCATAGCCATACATCCATCTGATCCTGTGAGGGGTTGCTATTCTGATCCTACTAGTGAGGAGACTGACTACAGAGCTGACTACTGATTGAAAGGGTAGGGCGTTTTCACAAGCCACTGAATCTCAAGCTACTGACTCTGGCTAGTAGGGAACGCTTAGACTAGTCCTTACCAGAGGGTGTACGAAGAATTCAAGGTTACGAACATGTAGGCAAGTCAGAAGGGAAGTCTGGTAGAGAGGTGGTAGAGAGGGTCGTGTCCATGGTTTCTAGATTCACCCTTCAGTGCATATGAAAGGTTCTCACTTTCCCTATTCCTTCCTAGGTTCTTTCTTTCCTGAACTGTACGAAACGAATAGGTCTTGGTGGGAAGGCCCGACCAAGGAGGGGAACCCCACTTACTTATTAGGGCAGGTTAGCCAACTTCTTATCTATTCATTGTATCCCTTCCAGCCTTGTCCAAACTAGGTGTATAAAGCCCAGCCTCATTCCAAGTATGTCTCAAGCCAGCCTCATTCAAACTATGTTTATTCCCTTCCAGCCTCGCCCCAACCATGAGCTAGCTCTATATCTATACCTAGCTACCTAATCTATAGCTACTAACATCATCCAGCCCAACATCCATCCCAACATCAGTCATCATCCCAGCATCCTAGCATACTAGCATACCAGCATCAGTCATTTCATCATACCAACATACCAGTAGTAGATAATACAATCTCTAATCCTGGGGATTCGGTTGGATGTACATCCATTTGTACAAAATGATATATTTTCTCCCTATCCCAAAGCAGGTTCTATCCACTCTCACCTACTCCTTTGACCTTCTCACCCGGTATGAGAAAGTAGAGGGCAAAGAGAAGTCAGTGAAGTTACCATCAATAATTACATATATAATGAAGCAAGGCCTTACTAGAGGAAGGTACGGCATCTATAAGTAAGTTCTAGGCTAGGTAAGGCACCATGAGTTATCCTCCGGAGGCCGGGAACAACCCATTAACAAGAAAGGGTTCTTTCTCTTCTCTCTCTTATCAGTCAATAATTACATATATAAAGAATGTATAACGAATTACCAGCGATAGCCTTGAACTGAATTATCTCTCTTATCGGTCAATAATTACATATATAAAGACATTTAATAGATTAGAGCGGGAGGCAGATAATGCATATATTATATATGTAATTACGCTTTAGCGTCGTATGGGATCGTAGCTCGAATCATCGATCGTACCCGTAATATCGTATACAAATAGATCTCATTATATATGTCATTATGCATTCATTCGTTATATACGTAATTACGCCAACCAACCACTATTACTGATTTGGAAGGGATGGCTGGCTTTCTTTCTAGCTTTCTTTCTGGCTGACTAACTGACTGATTGGCTTATCACCTTGGCGAGAGGTTTGAGCGAAATACACTCTTAGTTTTGGTTATCCCCTTGGCGGAGGTTTTGGACATTCTCCCTACGAGATTAAAATACATTGAGCTGTCAGCGGAGGTTCTTTAACCTTGACTTCTCATTTTCTCACCTTTCGATGACGGGATCTGAAAACCGAATACTTACCCTTTACTTTATTTTAATGCCTGAGACCTAGGGCCTTGGAGAGAGTCATGCCCAACCTCTTATGAAGCCAAGAAGGAATAGAAGTTTAGTACGTCGAGAATCCCTTACCTTGATCTCTTCATCCTAGGAAATGGAGTAACAACCCTAGAAGCCAGGAAGACTCAAGTAGGCAGGGGCATGCTATTCTGCTCGGGTTGATAGCGCTACCTCTTCAGCGCTTCATGAAGGTGGAGGGGGAAAGGGTTTCATGCCAGCAATGCCATCCATTTCCTCTGCTCAGGTGAATAGCGATACATCCTAAGCGATTCATTAAGCAGGTGATATAGGGCAAGTAGTAGAGTTAGGAAAAACATCCATAAGTAAGGGGGGGAAAGGGTAAGAAGTCGTTGTATCATGTATGCTATGCCATGCCGAGTCTGTAGTTGTATTTCCCTGGGTGCATTCATTCAGTGGTATAGGGCTAGAAGGTCTAGGTCTTCCAATACATACATTGTAGTGATGGTGCACTCGCTGTATGTGATACTGTCTGTAAGCTGGCTGGCTGAATCACTAACTGGGCCTCTGTTGACTAGGGTGAAAGCAGTAATAAAGTTAAGAAAGTAAAGTAAGGATGTTGATTGATCCGGTCCTGAGAAGATGAAATAGCAGTACTTCCTAAGCTAAGCGATTTATTAAGGAATAGGGAGAAGCAGGTCTAGGTCGTATGGTAGGTAACTAGAAGGTGTAGGCATTAAAGGAAGGTAGGTCTATTCCTTGGTGTAGGTTCTAATGGATTCAGAGTATAGGCTCGGCCAAACCAGAATCTAATACGTGGTACCAAGAATCATAATGATATCAATGTAGGTAAAATAATAAATATCGTAGTGCTGTATCCCCGCCCGATTCCTGGCTTCAGCAATAGGTTATAAGAAACAGCGCAGTAAAGGTAAATATAAATAAGATTCACATAGGATGCTTCTCTATTAAGATTCCTCGAGCAAGTGAAAGGCCCGTCCGTGCAATGACTGGTCTAAGTTAAGCAGGTAATTGAGCCGGTCTATCAAGTAAAGACAACGCTAGGTTAGATGCACGTAAGTAAAGGTAGGCAGAGTAAGAGAGTACTAGTGTTGCTACTGCTACTGTTACTGCTAAGAATCCTCAAGCAAGTGTGATGAAAGTGGGTAGTTAGTAGGTCATCCATCGTACAGGTAAAGGGAAGGTAGGCAAGTAAAGGCAAATAGTAAAGGTGGTAAGTGGTACTAAAATCATAGAGTAGGCATCTAAAGCTCCTATGGAGTTTTCATTCATAAAAGTTGTGGTTTCAGCCCGTCCCTACAATATAAAAAGAGTATTGGTATTGGATTCCTTCCTACCTGACCTGAAGCAATAGGTTGGGACAGCATAAGTAAGTTGGGTAAGTGAGTCAATATATATTGGTAAGGTGGGGGGTTAGTGGTAACATTGAAGGCAAGTAGCAGAGTCTAAATAGCAACAGGGCAGTTGCCACGCTATGATTACCCTTAACTTGATTTCACTGCCTTCATCCTAGTAGATGGGATGGAGTGCTGCCCAACCTCTTCTGAATATAAATCAAATCAGTAGAGTACGGCGAGAATCCCCTACCTTCCCTTGGTTACACACAAACTATTTACCCACTTGAAGGAAGACCTAGACCTGCTTATACCTATACCAATGAATCTGAGGAGGTACAGCTATAGACCCCGGTGGAATGGCATGGCATGAAACTCACTTCAACTTCTACACTCCTTGCCCGATGCGGACAAGAGCTAAACGCTCCTTACTTTTTATTTTCTAAATACCTGCCCAAGACCTAGTACCCTATACTTGGATGAATGAGGGGCTTAGGAGGTACCACTATAGACCCGGCATGGGATGGTATTTCACTACCTTACTCTTACCTTTACACCTTCAACCTAGGAGATAGAGTGATGGATGTGTATGCCCCCATGACTTTATCTTAGAAGCAGCACCAAATGGATGCATGGATGGAATGATGGATAAACCTTACCCTTCTCTTACTAATATTACTATCGCCTTCGCCCTAGAAGCATGGCATGGAGTGATGCCCAACCCATTGATGAAGAAGCCGGGAAGACTAAAGTAGGAATATAAAGTTCATAGCAATAATGGTCTAAACGCCTAAGCCCTTCCAATTTCTAAGTTCAGGATAAGTGATCTGGTGAAAGGGTAGTTAACAGTACAGGTTGGTAGCATGGCACTAACATGAATATCCAGTAGGCTTCTTTATCAAGTCGATACCAATGCTGTAAGTGCCCAAGCCCAGCTAGTAAGATCTATTTCTAATTTCAGGTAAGTGAGCCTTTTTACTATGCCAAGAAGTACTGTTGTTAGGTGGCATGAAAAGAAATGCGAGTAGGCTCTAACTAAATAGCAGGTACCATGGTATCCAAGTACGATGATTCTGTAAGCAAGTGTGTAGTTGAACGCCCATGCTCTGTTGAACACCCGTCCCTAAAATATAAGTCTATAGCAAGCAGTACCGACTAAGCAATTCATGGTGGTGTATAGTAGGGATAACAGGTGTCTAGGTCTTCAAGTAGGTAAGTTGGCAGACATTAACTGAAAGGGAGGTAGGTTAATTCTTAGAATGCAGCAAATGGATGGAATCGTATCAGCAAGGCTTGGCCAGAAGAATAGGTACCCAGAAGGTTCTAATAATTTTCAATTCACCAGAATAAAATTAGGTTAAGGAGTAAATAATATCCTAGTGTCCAGCCCTGCGGGCATTCCTTGCGTGAAGGCAAGTGGTTAGGGCATAACAAAAAGTGTGGGTGAGGGATGATAGAGGTTGAAAGGTGGGTTGATAGAGTAGGTAACGCATAAGTAAAGCAAGTAGGCAGAGTCAAGGTTCATAGTGAAAAGAAGGTTATAAGTGCCTCTCCTTATAGTCGAGAGTTCGGCAGGCTCACCCTAGCAACAAAGGATTCCATAATAAGCAAGTGGTGAGTTGGGAAGCCCGTACGTGAATATCTCAATCAAACTGGTCTATGCAAGGTAAATCGTACACAGGTGGTTGGGGCACTAACATTCATGCAGTAGGGATCTATCTAAAGGTTCTAGCAATGCTGTTTGAATTACTCACTCACTAGTCTAGTATCTGGCCCTCCCCCCCTTCCAATGGGAGAGGTACCAAAGTAAGATTCATTCAGGAAGTGTTATTGAACGCCTCGCCTGTGCAATGCTCTCTCTGTCGAAGCTGGTCAAACAGCTCTATTTGAAGCCCGTACAACGCTGTTGGGGTATTACTAAGTAGTCTAAGTGAGGGAGGCCAGTATAGTGGGTAAATAGAATGTTTAGTGGTAACAGATACTAACATGAAGGGTAAGCATATCCTAGCAATGTTGTTGGTTCAAATTACTTCATTGTATATTGGCAAGGCTCGGCCGTACCCAGAAGGTAATAGTGGTATCCCGAATTTCTAAAGTGTATCCTGGGCAAGGCTCGGCCGGAATAGGTAATGTACCAGCCTATTTAAGTAAGTGTGATTCCTGTGAATGCTGGCTGTCTGGAAGCTCGTCCAAAAGCTCCTCTATGTGAAGCCTAGCCCTTCCATCAGATCCAATGCTGTAAGTCTAAGTGAGTAAATAAGTCGTCTCTAGAGGTTGTAAAAGAGCAAGGGTGGGGG
Source organism: Pinus albicaulis (assembly GCA_034641835.2). Taxonomy (NCBI): domain Eukaryota; kingdom Viridiplantae; phylum Streptophyta; class Pinopsida; order Pinales; family Pinaceae; genus Pinus; species Pinus albicaulis. The sequence continues at coordinate 32,978 of JAXQQM020070377.1, forward strand.
GTTGGTAGAATAGGTAAAAGCAAGCAAGGTAGGCTCTTCATAAAGTCAATAGTCAAGGGTCTACTAAGTGCCTAGCCTAGTAACTAAAGATTAATGAAGCAAGGCACGGTGTGGGCATCAGTAAGTCGGGATAGGAAGTCTGGTTGGTAAAGAGAAAGATGGGGGGTTTACACCCAGGTCGGGTTGGTTCGTGTAAATGAAAAAAACCTCCCCCTCGTACCTCAGGAGAGCGCCTTCGGTCCTTATCATATGCGTGTTTTTATAAAGCAAACCCTCGTGTTGAGGGGTTCGTAGGCATATTTTATCCACCGGGGGGGTATCGAACTCGGGGTTTTCTTTAGCCAAATTTATAAGTTAAGGCATTTCAGGTGATAACATCCATCCAGCATAAAGTCCTTCAAGTAGACGACAGGTAAATAGTAAAGTGGAAAGTGCCCAAGCAAGCCAAGCAAGCCCTTCCTTCCATCCAAGATCAGGGGTCTGGGGCAGTAGTTCCTAAATTCAAGAAGGCAGTTCAACGATATAAGCTGAAGTTCCAAGGATCTCCGCTAAAGGTTCTGGGAGTAAGTAATTCATCCATAGGGCAGTTCAACGATTTCTGCTGAAGTGCTGGCTGTAGAGAGAGAATAAGGGGCAGTTCTGAGGATCCCACACAAAAACAACTGAGCTGTCTGGGCATCATATCCTAGGTCTGAAGGTGAATAGAAACATAAGGGTAGGGGGTGAAGGGAATAGGTTGGGCATGACTCTCTCCGTCGACTAGGGTGAAGGGAGTGCAGGTGAAAGGTCTGATAGAGCAGGTGGTATACATGTAAGGGGTAAGGTAAAGGGTGGTTCATAGATGCCGTACCCTACTGAGTGATATTCCCCCTTTCCTTGTGAAAGCTTAATAAATGGGTGGTTTGTAAAGGACTCTTCCATCGTCCTAGGATGAAGGCAGAAGCAAGTGAAAGGTCTAGTAGAACACAGGTGGTATACACTTCAGTAAGGGGTGGGTAAAGGGTAAATAGGGCATGCATGGAGGGATGTACAACCCATTCAGTCCACCAGGAAGAGAAGTAGTACAGTATGGATGGTGGCATGAAACCAACCTTCTTACTCTTACCTCTTTATAATACCTTCATCCTAGGAGCATGGAGGGAGTCATGCCCAACCTCTTCTGAAGCCAGTAAGGAATATCAGTAGGGGACGCCATCTATATACCTTACCTTGTTTCCTACCCACCTACCTGCAAGAACTAGATCTGTAGCCCTAGACCAGGAGGAATGCACGTAGTGAGTCGGGAATGTTATGATGATCCCTTACCTTAGAAGCAACGGATGCAATGAGTTTCTCCCTTACCTTATGCCTAGACCCAGCACTTATTTCATCTGCCATATGCCTTCGATGCTTGGGCCTTTTCCCGTACCCTTCCTTATGCCTTCATCCTAGGAGAGGAAGTTATGCCTGCCTTCTCTCTCAACAGCCAAGCACTTCAGCTGCGGAGATTGTCAAGCACTTCAGCTTAGATCGGAGGGCGGCTGTCTTGGCTGTCGAAAGAATATTCCTTCCTTGGCTGTCGACTGGTAGATTCCTTCTGTCGACTGATAGATTCCTTCCTTGGCTGTCGAAATACCTACGCGGACCTTCGGCGCTTGGCTGTCGAAAAACGATTCCTTCCTTACCAGAATCCGCTTAGGATCCTGCCTTACCCGAATATGCCTCAACTGAGCCTACCTGAAGGCCCTGCCTGCTTTAGGGTCCTCCTGCCTTACGGCTTTCGGCTTTGTAACCCAAGTCTGCCTTAGGAGTCCTGCTTTACAGCCCCCAGCTTTTTCACCGGAGTCTTTCTTTAAAGGTCCTTACTTACCTGAGCCTGCCTTACGGTCCAGCTTATCTTATGGGTCCCTATCTTATAGGTAAGGTTTCTATTGAAACAATAACGAGGCAAGTCACTTAAGCAATTAGTGCTATAGGAGGTCTCCTCTATGCCCTTTACTTTACTACGATCACTTGAAAGAGGAGGATTGGTGAAAGTACGCGTGATCAATCATAATCTGTGAGGGAGGGCAAGCGAATCAATTAGTAAATTAAGCTTTGTCAGGGCGAATCAATCAATCAACTAAGTGTTGTAAAGTCCTCATCCATCATCCAGCTGCTCAAGCTCGCTCAATTGTACTCAGCAGCTCCTAAACATTGATTGTCTCCTATGCTCCTCTCATGGTGAATCAACGTAAGTAATAATATTGTGGTTATAATATGCCCCCAGTGTAGACTCTTCATAAGAACAACTACGAGGAGCATCGAGGAGTGTATAAATGCCCTTACTAGGCATAAATAAGGTCAAACTACTAGGCACTAAGGATGCTTCTTCTACTATTTGAGGCATAATGGTAGCTACATATTTGGTGATGACATGAATAAGGTATTTCAAGAACAAATCCAAGAGGATAGGGCCTTTTCAATCTTACACAAGCTACATCTTCTACGCCACTCATGGATATGATCCGTGATGTGGGTGGCTATAGTTTGACGACAACTAGTGATAATTTAAACTCCTGCATCATGAGGGACAGGACTTAGGAAGATCCTGACTTCGAAGAACACCTGACTTAGGAAGGTCCTGACTTAAGACGGGAGGAAGGCAGATAAGAAGGAAAGATAAGAAAGAAAGATAAGAAGGAAGGGAAAGACTGAAGCTAGAGGAACAGCTGTAGCTGGCCCAACGTTATTCCCATCAACTGCCCGGTGTAGCAATGCTCCCGCTCCATCAACAATGCTGAGGCTCCCGTGGCATCTATCCTCGACCTATGTGTTACGGATTATCGACGAGTATAGGCGGTAACGCTTGCTAAAATTGCGCGAGGGCGGCGATGGCGGCCTTTTAGTTCTTCAAGTTGATGGCGGTGGTCGAGTCATGCTGTAGCATGATGGCGGCTTTTCCCTCCCCCAAAAGAGAGTTGCTCCCATCCTCGCACGTCGATGGCGGCCTGTTGTCGAGAGTTCGTCGATGGCGGCCTATCGTCGAGAGTTCGTCGATGGCGGCCTATCGTCGAGAGTTCGTCCCTCACCCTCACCCTCACCCTCACCCTCACCCTCACCCTCACCCTCACCCTCCGGACCTTTCCTATCGGTCGATAACTAGAGCATAATCTCATATAATAAGTAGATAAAGAACTAGGGAAAGGGAGAAGGAGATTGAACTCTCTCACTTAAGCAAGATCAAAGAGGTGTATCATATATAATATCTGACCCCTTGAAGTGAAGAAAATGAAGAAGTGAAAGCTGCTCAAGATTGAACTTGCAAGAAAGGGTGATAGGAAGGCGATGCGAAGTATTCCTTGCCCTCCTATTGTCGGGCAAGCCATTACTATAAGGCCACGCCGATGCGGACAAGCGATTACATTCCTTCAAGGGTGAATTCAAGCTCTTAAGAATAGGGAAGCTTTCCTATTACCCCACTCTCTCGATTGGGCCCAGTCACTGCGAAAAACCCAGCTGTACCGGATCTATCTATTTATGGTTGGATCTGATGGGTTTGGAACATGAAATGAAAATACTCCCCACACATGTTAGGGACTTGCCCCCACATTTCCCTCTTCTGGCCTACTCTCACACAACTTCCCACCTATCGTCGTTGCGATATTACGGTCCCATTTTTTAGTTTCTTCTTCTTATTCCATTCTTCTGGAGAAATATAGAGTAGGATTAGCGGCCCACACACATAGCGAATCCCACCCATTGATTCGATCCCTTATTTCTAAGCGGGAAAAAAATAAGAAGATAAGAGGGCACTTACTCTAGATATGTCAATCCGGAGAGGGTTGCGAAGCTTGGATTGAGGTTGTGAATCATACATAGTCAATGGTGGTCCGGTCCATGGAGTAGAATGAACTAGAATAAAGAAATGCCCGATATTTTCCGCTAGCCCACCTATACTTTCTTTTACTGGCATGCTTGTCCCGATGCCCTGCCCATCCCATCTAGCCTATCTTTCTTGGATCAATCCTCCCCCCTTAGTAAGAAATGGTCATCATTGTGTCAACTTCCCATAGTAGATGAGTAAACTTATGCAGAATTTGAATCGAGCCACTTGCCTTGCTGAATAAGTTGTCCTACTTGAAAAACTTGATAAGTTTTATGTGCTGTTGGTAGGTGCCCTTCAGTCTAGTGTCCATGATATTATCTAGTTTACCTTGCTCCAATGTAGTCATGATTGAGTTCTGTAGGGGACAACTGCTCAACAACCTCTGAGGAGTCTAATAGAGTTTGAAAATATGGTTGAAGCAACTCCACACTTAATACTAGTTGTAAGCCAAGGCAAGGGGGTCAATTTGAAAGTATTGTAACCCACAACCTTCATGATGGTGTAAGGCCCCTACTGGAGTGGCCTGAGATTCCTGTGGGAGCCTATGAGGTGCTCTTTCTATAAATGCAACCACACCTTATAACCAACCTCAAAATTTCATGGAACTAGGGTCGTGTCACTACTTGTACTTGGCATTAGCCTTCTATAGGATGTAATTAACCCATTGTTAGAGGTGCTATATCTATTAAAAAACATTTTATTTCTTTATTTTCCTTGGTCTTCGTGTGGGAGGAATTTTTCGGTGAAGATAGAATGGGCAGAGTTACATCAATGGGGGCTAATGGCTGGAACCCCAAGCAAACCTTACAAGGGCTATGGCTAATGGAGCTATTTAGGGCTCTGTTATAGCTATGCTGAACATATGTGAGGTTATAATCCCATGTACATGAATGCTTGGAGTTGTACATGCATAGGATATGCACAATCATGTGGTTGACCATTTCTATTTTTTCAGCGGTTTGGGGGTGGAAGGAAATTGATTTGGTCAACCTGGTGTCCATTACAGACTACAGGCTAGACTAGAAGGCACTAAGGAACCTATTGTCCCTATCAAAAATAATGGTTCGTGGTAGCACTCTGAAATGGCATGATTTATATAATAGGATAACATGAGGGTCACGTGTGGTATCGGCCAATTGATATAGCAGATAATTCCACTAGAATAAAAAGGCCTATGAAAGGGGGCATGATCCGTTGTTGTGTGAAAGCGCGAAGGGGAAGATTAGTAGGAATGCATTTAGTGTAAGAACCAGATCTTTCTTGGTCCTGTTGCTCCTTCCTTAAGGGGGGTGAGGGGACTCCTGTACGATTTGAATATCCCAACCTTAGGTGATAGCTAAGACTCCAGGTTGAGTAGGTCTAAACCCTTTAGGATACCAACTCCTTTTATATAGGGGGCTACTATTTCCCAGCTGGAAACTAGATGTACAGGGTTAGTTAGTGGGGCTACCAGCTTTAGGGTAACTTATACTTGTCTAGGCCCATTTTAAAATAACCATAAACATAGAGAAAAGGAAGGAACGAAGTAGCTTGTCCGCATTGGGCAAGGTGCGAAGCTGCTTGCTTGACCAAAGAGAGAGAAAGGGATGGAGTCACTCACTATTCATATGGTGAGGAATTTCTTGCTTGCTTGACCAAAGAGAGAGCAAGGAGGTTGACCCACTTGTTTGCATCATACAAGGTGTGAAGCTGCTTGCTTGACCAAAGAGAGAGCAAGGGACAGAGTCACTCACTATTCATATGGTGAGGAAATTCTTACTTGCTTGACCATGGTATTTAGGCCTTACAGCTCCTTCTCAATTTGATAAGAATGGTCGAGCGATTTTCATTCCTCATTTCCCTTTCATCCCGAAAGAGAAACTTCCGAAAGGAGATTTCAACATATACTTATATCGGAGAATCAACAACCTACCCTCGTGCACTTCTAAGAAGCTATATCTGTTGAGCAGAAAGTTGAAAGAGGTTGAAAGGCTGCTTCTCAATAGGAACACACTAACTACATCAACACATTCATTCTAAGAACTACACCTAATTAGAACTACGGAAGGGGGACTTATTCTCTCACTTTAGACACTTGCATTGGGTGAACCACCTCCATAATAAGATGGCATCAACACAACCAGAAGGCTACCGGCTATTGGAGATCCCAAATGCCTCACTGGTGGAAACTAACTTGGGTTGTAGGAAGAAGCTACTAGTAGGGGAAAATATGGGTTGCACCTGCCCCCTCGCCACCTGCATGGAAACAGCCATTATGTGATAAAAGCTAATGGGTCACCCATCAGATTTAGCCAGAAGATATTAGAGTTTCTAAAGTAAAGAAAGGAACTAGTTTCTTTTTGAAAGTTTTACTTGCCGTGGAAAGGTTCAACTTATAAAGGCAATATCATATAGTAATAGGTGTTGTAGTAGTTAGATCTTATAACAATTAGACCTGTGGTGTGCTCCTCAATTAGACCTGAAACTTTCCTTTCTCTCTCGCCTCAACCTCAACGCAAAGGGAGATCTGAAAGGGTAAGGAGAAAAATAAATATACTCTTTATCCGAACCCCTAAAGAGGAAATCTTCTTTCAATAAAAAACTAGCGAATTAGGAGGTTTTGGAAGATTTGATCGACCCTAAATTTCCTGCTCCGAACCAACTTGGAGAAACACCTGGAATTTACACAGGACATGGACATGATTAATTTCTATCTTATCTCCTTATGAATGGTGTTTGAAACCTACTAAATGGGTGCATCGCATATATAAAGAAGCATATTAGTAACTCTCCCTTGGTCTGTATCGAAAAAAAGCCGTGAGACAAAGCCTGCACCACATGTTGTAAACTATTTAAGTAGTGGCAAAGACGGCATCATTAGCAGCACTGCATGTGGGAAAGAGACTGCTGGTCAGTAACAACCAGGCACATGTAATTTGAAACTGTTCACGCAGGTTGTGTATTTAGGGAATGAGTGTTAAGGATCGATCACCTCTTATAATGGACAAGTTCATCGTATGTATGTGAATCTCACATGTACAGAGTAGAATCTGTATAGCTATAATTAGCTATAGTTAAACTCTGAGTCCCAATATAAGTTGTTTCTAGGTGGAGTGAACTAGAATAGAAAGCTGGCATGACTACACAATAATAGAACTGGCCTTTAGACCTGCCATAGCATTGGTTGTTCGCTCTACTTTCATCTATGTGAAGCTGAACCTTCTTCTTCCATAGCAGAAGCCAAATCCATGATTCTTTCAACTGTATTTCAGCTAGTTGTTTCTTTAGGGGATGGGTGGTGCTAAGGATCACTCAAATTGAAAAGGTAAACGTATATATGCGAGTATCTTATACTAGTAGGGACTATGCCAAGGGATTATAAGAAATGTCAACCGGCTTTGGGACTATGACAAGGGGTTTCTCAATAATGAGAAAATATCTGACATTATAAGTTTGGTTGCAATGGAAAGGTCTCCACCAGACTAGGGTGGTTCCTGTCGCTCATTCTTATTCTAGTAGGACACACTACCTATTGATGATTAAGGCCATAATATTTTAGGTTATGGAGATAAGTTGTGCTCCCTTTATCTAGAACTCCTATTCTATCAGGTATACTCTATAAGAAAGACTCTCTCTAGGTCTCCATACAGTGGTGTCCCCTCCCTAAGCTACAACGAAGAACTAATTCTAGCTCTAATAGTGTTCCATATGCTATTATTAGTAGTGGGGAGAACTAGATCTTGTTTGCTATTTGAAAATATGAAATTATATTTCTATCTCCAGTCTCCATTCTTGCACGTAGATATGCGATTTAAGTGAAACTTAGATATGCGAGTATAATAATATGTATTAGTTCATGGACTGCTCTATGGAGACTAACTCGAGTGGAAGCCAATTATTGCCTCTTTTTCTTATTGGATCGCCCTAAAGAATGCATTTTCACCTGTCATTGACACTTGGCATGTAGTGCATTTGTTGGATCACCTCCTAGAATTAACTTTAGACCCTCGTAATTCATTGTGATTCTTGCAATAAGTGGAGAAGTCAAGCAACGACAAATACCCTCTCACTTTCAAAATTGAGGCATAGTAACATCAACAAAAAACCCACTGGCTTGTGTGGAGGATTAAAAAACAAACAAAACAAATGCTTTAAAATTGGTCTTAGGAGAGAGACTGGTCTTATCTTATGGAGAGACTAACGAGCAAGGCCAAATTACCACCACCTCATTCGTTCAGAACTACTACTAGCAGCTGAAGAGTCCTCCATCAATGATTGGCACTAACTGGTTGATTTCCCAATTGGTGGTGGGTGGAGATGATGTCATCCAACCCCCTAAAAACTATGTTTCAAGGTTTTCTTGGATCTATTCTAACAATGGAAAAGTGGAAACGTATATATATGATCTCCTCTTTGGATTATTCCCCTTGTTGATTCCCCATTAGGCCCCTCCTTTCCCTTGTGGCAACGACCTTCCTAGGATGATGGTGGAATGAACCTGCACTAAAAACACCTCCTGTCAATGATTTTTGGAATTATATTGACTATGTTTACTAGGGGAAATTATTTCTTCTCCTTCTTATCAGCTATGAAATTAATATCAACTATGTAAGTGGGAAAGGGTGCAGGGGCATACCCCAGCTATGATGGGTAAGATCTCCACTTGTCCATAATACACTCTCTTACTTAGTCCATTGATAACTACTAATTTTGATAAGGAATGAGGATAATATCCTACCTCTATTGGGTATGTTGGCAAGAAGAAGGGGGAAACTTGTCTCCATAAACTTGATCCTGACAAGTACTCCTCGTCTCTATCTCGGCAATGCTGACTGGGTATTGAGAACTCAATGTTATTTTTCCAGTGGTTCATTTTCATAAAGAAAGGAAAGTAGTATATAGTTGGTATACATGAACTTCTCTTCTTAATAATTAATGCATGGACTAAGATAGGGTCCTCTATTAAGTAAGGCTATGGGACTACTCCACTCTTAAGAGTAGTTGGACTACAGCTTGAAGAAGTATCACATTACATAAATTGATTCTTGCAAAAGAAGTGGAGAAGTCAAGAAACAAAACAATTAACCTCTTTATGGGGGTGTATCGAGAACAATTGTTCACCTCATCCTGGGCACGTGGGAACCTGAAGAGCTCTAGTCCCCTCTCCCTGATAGGTCTGATCTACCTCCTCAGTCTCCCCATTTGTTGGAAACTTGGGTGGGATTTTCTACTTCCTCTTGGCTCTAGCCCTGCTGGGAAATGCCTTCTTCTTAAGCTGTAAAGAGAGAGCCTTTCACTAGGTTTATAAAAATGAAAACATTGAATGGAGTGAAATCCAAGAGAGAACTACTCCCCTTACGAGTTTCGCATTGTTGAAGGAATAGTGGGAATTTCATTCCAATAATCTCATTCAAGAACTAAACTAGAATAACCTTCTTAGGTAGGATAGTAAGAACTTACACTCCCTATAATAAGGAAAGGAGAAAGTGTACACCGTTTCTTTTTCTGTCCCAACCAAACATGGTGGATTCAATTCAAGTTGTTGTGTACTACTTAGAGGGAATGGGTGGGTGCTAAGGAGATCACCTACCTCTTTGAAATGGAAAAGTGAAACGTAGATACACGTGTGATGATATGCAATATCGTTATCGATGGCTTATTCCCCAATTATTTTCCTGTTACTTATTGCCCTCCCATAGGAGTATCAATAGCTTATTCCTCCCATTGGACAATATAGGAGAGTCCCCTGGGGTTGGATTAGTCCCAATGCTATTTTAGATTTATCAAGGACATCAAACCTACCCAGGCTGCTCCTTACTACCGGGGTGTTACTACCAGGGTGCTAGTACCTTATTATGGCTTTCACTCTTTATTTTTTTAAGAATGGAGACTATATAGCTAGTACCTTTTTTTATTGGACAATAACTACCCTTTGTATAAGTGAATGTAACCTATGAATAATGTTGTGATAGTATTCTCGCAAAGTTTCTCTTTCTTATTCACACAAATTGAACTCCTGTCCATAGAGTAAGGCTGTCTATGCAAATAGGTACTAAGTTACTACTAGCCTTACAGACACTTTCTCTTTTACTTGCCGTAGTATAGCTCGCTTATCTTATTTTATTTTTTTATGGGAGACATAGAAACTTGGAATTTCTGGACATGGATGGATGACACAACCTATAGCTGATTTGCTTACGCTCTTAGAAGTTAGGTTTCTTTCTTTTGTCTTTTTCAAAGAATGGATAGAGAAGCTTCACTCTATGGTTTGTCGATAGAGCTAGTACCAGAAGTCTCTATGGTCAGCCAGTCCAAAGGCACTGGCTTTCACTATTACTTTCTTTTTCGGAACTATGGTGACAAGTGGGATTACTTCTCTACTCTGTGAGTAGTATATGGCCTAAGACCTTATGGAAGTCCATATGGCTAGTAAACTTTTTGGAAATATGGAATGGAATAATTACATCTACGAATGGGTGGAGAAGGAAATTTAGGGGAATGAGGGGTGCTACCTACAACCTCACATTGGAGGACTACATCATCTACATATTCAGATTACCACTTACAATGGAAAAGTTTCAACCTCACACTCATAACCTCGTATGAACCCCTTTGGTCATTGAGATGCAAGTTTGTTCGAGCCTCAGCGAGGTCCTTCTCTAAAGTGTGGGATGCCATATATCGTCTGTCGGTAATAATTCCTTCATATTTCCAAGGCAAGATGAGCAAGAGAGCTTCGGCAAGGAGGTTGGATCGATGATAGGTTCACAACTTGAGGTGTTTCCACTGTTTCGACATCCATATCTAGGCTTTTCCACCTCATTCAGACTATGTCTGAGGGTTCAAAGTTGAGGAGGTATAGGGGTAATATGTATGGTTGCTGGTATGGTAATTATAGGTACTGACGAGGGCTATCAAAAAGGACTACCTCCTTATCGGTTCCAAAAAATACAAGAAAGCATCGACACCTGGATCTAGTACTAGTGACAAATAATCTTGGGCCATCACTAGTTGTTGTCAATGAGGCACCCCTTACACACAGGTGCATTGTAAGTAAAAGCATTGCCATGAATACATTATAGGTACAAGTGGTAAGTGAGTTCAAGATAGAGGGTAGAGTAAGAGGAGGGCTAGGTTAAGCTTCTATGGCTTACAGAATGGAGAGGTAGGTACACTAAAGAAAGAAAAAGAGCCATTTTAGCTCAGCTAAGGCCAAGGCTAATGCAAATAGTTGGACTAAATCCTAGAGATGTAGATTTATTATAGATGGATTTCACATAACATCAGACTAATGGCAAGGACGTATAGATGCGACTCTAAAAATTCTTTGGAGACATGCACTGCAACAACTCACTCACTATTTGTTCCCCGGTCTCGGTGGCTATTCGGGGGGGTTGTCCCCTTGGCAGTGCTACCTATGCCGGTGGGAACGAATATCATGGCAGTTATCTTCGTTGTATCGCCTAACCCCGTATGTGTTTGATGAAGTGGAATCTATCTAATCAGTCACTTATAGGGCTTTCACTCTGCTATGATTTGAATGGAGACTTCAAACCGTGTACTGTGACAACCATACCGTAGGTTAAGTGTCCATGGGAAGAGATGCATGGACTAAGATTCTATTAAGGCATGGAACTAAGTGAACTAAGAGATTCTATCTTAAGGCTAAGTTTAGTGACATGGACTATTCCATGGACTAGGCAACTAGAGGGAAGAGGGCTTACTAATAAGAAGCTAAGAGTCTTTATGGGAATGGTTATAAAACTAACTACAACGGACCATAGATAGGGCCAAGACCAAGGGAATAAAGAGATACCAGGGCCTAATACTAGGGACTAAGAATAGGGATAGCTAATTCATACCGTAGACAAGTGGGACTGAAGCTAGATCTAGTAGGAGTAGGAATGGTTTTATCACTCTAGTATATATATATATATATGTGGGTGAGTATCGACTGTACATCAAGAGGGACCCTATTGGACATTGGACAATGTGACTGGGAAGACACTGGTTATTGGCTGACCAGCTAGCAGCAATGAAACCTCCTGGGCACTCACTGACTTACTTACTATTGGAAGAATTATTCTATAGCCAATTTTTCTCCATCCCCATTATGAACTGGACTGTTAAGGTCTCTCTTTAGTCGTCCTAGTACAAGTGAAATGTAGAAATGCAAGTATCAAATAGAAATGGATTTTTTTTCTTAATGAAAAGAGAATAAGCTATCAATCTAGGCTCTAACTACACTCTACTAAGACCGTTGGGCCATAATCCAAGCCATCAGGTAGTTCCACGATATCTGAGCCATCCGGAAGAAGTGAAACGAAATCTGGCCCAACCAAACAAACCAACATGGATTTTGCATCTCACTAATGGAGACCATACTAGTTCAACTTAGATATGCCAGTCTCGTCTTTATACATACCTGCATAAGCCTGATAAGCCTCATAATCCCTCTTTGTTACCATTAGGCAGACCAGACACTGCAATACCAGGATTTATATTGATAGAGACCTCCCCTACAGCTAGATAGAAGGTAATATATTCTCATAGGTCTAGTGCTCCTATAATCCTTCCTTCCTTATTAACTGACATTAATATTATATATATGTAATTACGCTTTTCCTTCTTCTCTCTCTCTTAACGTATTGACTCGTATCATTTCGGTCACTAGCCAGGCTTGCTTCAACAAAGATTTTCTGATCCGTATAGTTGTTTCAAGATAGGCGCATAGTGAGCCATACCCCCCCCAGGTGCCGACAGAGAGCCCTGCCCGAATAATGAAATTATGTGGCCCGGTGAAACCCTTCCATACAATTGGAATAATCCAACACAATAAATGGATACCCATATAAGGTTTCCCCTCCCACACGTGCTCAACCCCGGTCCCGTGAATACACTCCGAAAAATGCCCGCTCCGTCAATCCAGCATACGTTCTGTCAATCCAGTATACATAAATGAATAAACTCTAGCCGTCCCCAAAGCACCCTCCATCCAGTTGATACTTCAATTCTCCGGTCTACTGAGGAGGATCCGGTCACAGGTCCACTTGAGGACAAAAAGGATGATGCGCCGCCATAAAATATTGAAAGGATGCATGCTTCGGAAATCCTGACCATGATGATGCCGGGGCGATACCCATCTTGGAGTAAGTCGATGCTGTGGCAATATATATTGGGATGATGACGCAGGTGCAAAGCCCAAGCTGAGGCCTTCCCTTCCATTCGATGGCGGTCCCTATTGGTCCTATTGGTATGGTATGTTTATTCCCTATTGCTATGGTAGTATCGATTGGTATGGTAGTCTCGGCCAATCCAATGATGCCGGCCTAGCACAACAACCTGATCCACTGAACAAACAGTCTGGGAATCAAGTTTGTGATTACCACAGGTTCATATACATACCCGTGGCCTTCCCTCACAGGGTGGGATCGGAGAAATAGAAACGAAGTTATATTTATAGTCGTATTAATCAACAATTCTAGTCCTCTCTTATCCCCATAATGGACACCGCAACCAAGGTCTCACCAGCGCTCCCCGGATTGAAGTAGAGACCAATTTTCTTAGTATTGAATAGATGGATCCCCCACTAGAGGGTTAGAAACTCCTACCCCACCAATATATAGTTGCTGTCATATATGCTTGCTCCTACCCACTCCCACAGAACAGTAATGAGCCCCCAGTCCTCATGTTCTGATAGCTCTCCTCGGGATGGGATATTTTAAGAGAGCAAACATCACATCTTGGGCTGCCATTATACAACATATTTATCAGTAGACGAACTACGAAGTGCTTGCTGGATGGTAGGGTGGCTTCCACTACCAACTCATTCCATGCAATTACTTTGTAGTTCATGCTTGGTACCCAATCCAAGGTCTGTTGAGGGTTTCCCTACTGGTATAATATAAAAACAACCCTGCCTGCTGGGTTCTCTTAAAACGGGGTAAGTGTTACATTATAAGGGTCTTCGTGAAAAGTCATTCTTTATATATGTAATTACGTAATGAATTAGAATCTCTCGTCAACCTTCAATTGGACTTCCTTACTGGGAATGATTGCCTCTGGGATCGAGTTATTGAAACCAGGATCGATTGTATCAACGCCAGGATCGACGGCATCGACTGTTGGATAACCTGTTGGCATCAAGTACCTGTAGACCCTTGGTCTGGAGTCCCGGCATATAGTGAATAAACACCTGGCAATCATAGGTAAACGAACTGAAAGGGGAGGCCCGGTAGGGTGAGCTTGCCGAACTCTCGACAAAGGCCGCCATCGACTCACTCATTCATATGGGTGAGGAATGAGGTTAGGTCGTGAAAGGAAAAGAACTCATTTACACGAAGTGGTGTTTCATATATAATGATATGACTGAATCTCGCTACTGCCACTCGATCAATGAAACGACAAATGGTCAAACGAATCAAAACGAAGTGGATGCTCATATATAATATGTATGAGGCATCTCGCTCCTGCAAACGAATCGATCTGAGAGAATCTGAATCAATCTTGTGCAACCACTCAATCATATATCATTATATGAGCCATCTGCCTTCTGCCATTTCTTCCAGTCATGATGCGCTTTAAGGCTCGACCATAAGGCCCGGTGGACGAAGTAATGTGCGGGGATAAACTCGGTAGGGTGAGGGAGTGAGGGACGAACTCTCGACTAAAAGGAGAGGGCGAACTCTCGGCCGTGGGCCACCGTGACGTGTGAGGATGGGGGCAAATCTCTTTTGGGGGAGGGGCCCCAAAAGAAAGGAACTTGAAGAACTCAAGGCCGCCATCGACGTGGGGATGGGAGAAACTCTCTTTGCAGGAGGGTGAGGAGGGCTGAACTATAAGGATAGGGACTCACTATTGGTGAGGAGAGGCACTTCTATTTTCTTTTTCGACACAAGAAGGAGGCGTTACCGCCTGCAGTCTATGCCTGCGCCGCTAACCCAGCCTACTGCGCTTTCACCCAGGCCACCCACACGGGGCCTATGCCTGCGCACGAAGAACGACCTGCCCCTCGGCTAAATTCGAGTCCGCATATACTTCTTGCCACTTTGAGCTTTCCGAGGGCAGCTCGAAGCTCTTTCGCGGGGAACACGCTCTCATCTTTCCACTTCAACTATGAAACAACCTTTTACACTCCTTTAGGAACTTCTTTCCAGTCAAGCGCCGGTCAAAGCAAGTAAAGCGCCGGTCAAAGGCGGGAAGAGCTTACTAAGCTTTAATATAACGGACCGTACTAGCTTATTAGGAAGTCATATTAACTGGGGTTTGACTCTACATAATAGCTACTACTAAGACTAAGGCTAGTATTGCAGAATAGCTTGCGTTCTCAGATTAGGAGACTTATTGATAACAGTTTATACTCTCACTAATAGCCACTACTCAGCTTTACTTTGACGTACAGTACTAGGGTATTAGAACACATATTAAGAACTGTTCACACTAGACATAATAGACACTACTAAGCTATTTAGTAATGGGCAAGGCAAGTGCACGTTATCGAAAAGAGCAGGCGTTACTCACAAAATGACCTTATATATTCATTACGGTGGGACTTAAGCACACTGCCACAGTGGCACTTCACCACAGTCGTACACTGGTCATGGGGTTGAGCTTTACCCTACGACACTGCTATCAGGTTATCGGGTTGAGCTTTACCTTACGAGACGAAACGAACTTACATTAGGAAAGGTGTCCTCCGGAGGCCGGGCACCATTGGTGTAGGCTGAGGCAGCACCAGTAGGAGGCAGTCAGTTTTGTTATAGCCGCTCGTAAGTTGATGGGAGTTGGGTCGTCGTAGCTGATGGGCTACTCCTCCATGTCCTCCGGAGGCCGGACACCGTGTTACTACCGCATTGGTGCTAGTGTCGTGTGGTGAGGTGAGGTGCTAGTGTGTGTCGTGTTGTATCTAAAGGTCAGCCCATCCCAGCTTGACAGGCCCACCCGCTTCTTCTGATGTTTTCCCGTTCCTTAGGTGTACCTGATGTGGATGCTTCCCCGTTGAATATAAGCGGGAAGTCTAACTGCAGCAGTAAGCAAATGAAAATAAGATCTAGTAATTGGTGTTGGCAAATGAAATGGGGAAGGTGAGCAAAGAAGTCTCATTGACGCAATGCAATCAAGTGGAGTGGTGTTTGAATTGGCTAGTAATTGGAAGGTGAGCAAAGAAGTCTCATTGACGCAATGCAATCAAGTGGAGTGGTGTTTGAATTGGCTAGTAATTGGAAGGTGAGCAAAGAAGCGCAGGAAGCAAAGATCGACAAGAAGTGGTATCATCGAAGTGGTACGAGGATCGGAAATAAAGGAGCCGGGAAGGATAGTAAGATGGGATGCGCTCGACCGATAGATAGGGCCTTGAGTTTGGGGGTCATTTCGGTTGTTTTCCGTGACGCCGTGATGCCCGCCCGGAATGACATTGAAGATCTTCGTGCCTAGCTTTTGGCTATTCCTAAATGGCACGCGTGGATAGCAATGCTTTATTATTTACGTAATTACGCATCGAGGAAAGATAAGATCGAGTAAGTGTTTCGGTCTACACTGATGGTCATTCTTTATATATGTACTCGATGCTTTTCTTTCTTCTCAGAGGTTATAAAACAAAGCTGTGAGATTGGGAAATGAAAGTGTTGATTTGAGTTGACCTGTTCGAGTGGATGAGAGAGTTGATAGCAAGACTTGAGTGATAAGCCATACTGGTGAAGATATATATCTGTATGAGGGATAGGCAGCAACTACGGGACGCTACCACCTGTTGCCACTGGGTTTTAGTCAAGCGGCTACGGAACGCAACCTTTCTCAGGGAGAGGCAGCAGCTCTACACACACTTCTGCCAGACACACACTTCTGCTTGATGGATTGGAGAGAAAGCAGCTTTACCACTATATGTACGGAACATAGATAATGGGGTTCCACAACCGGATAGGGTAGGGTAGGACACGAACGAGGTTACACAACCGATAGGGGTTGGCACAATCAGGTGAGGTGAGTTAGGTGAGTTAGGCCAATAGTGATAGAGTCATTTCTTCCTACAGAGCCTGCACCATAAGCACCTGGCAGAGACAGCACAGCTTGCCTTTTCCCAACGGCACTACCATGACCCGTAACAGGAGGTGGTTGTTAGTGAACCGAAGGCCCAGTGGAATCTGATGCAGTTCAACTCGGTCAAATAAAAATGCTGGTGGATCTCGAATTGGAATTGGCTCAGATGCTTTCATACGGTCAAATGTCTCTGCCTATGCCCACGTGGGTGTTTGAACCTGGGGTGTTGGGCTTATCTCCTTGGGTGATGGGCTAATAGGTGCTTCAATGCTATCCTCCAAAGGAAGAAGGCGGTCATGTATAACAGGTCACCCGCAGTATCCGAACCAATTCAAGTGGAATCAGCACCAAAACCATTTGAGAAATAACCATTCATTGGAGAACCATTGCCTCTCGCCTTCTTTCCTAGAGGTGGGTGCTTTCGTCCAACTATATACTCCTACCCACAACCTTCTGGGACCTTTTCTCTATATACGTATATAGTAAGCTTCCGTCTCGCTTCTACCTCTCTCTTGTTTCACCGTGCTTTCTACAACATGAGACCTACATTGGTTCCATTACCAACAAACCACACACCTGTCCTTCCATAGGCATAAGGAAAGGATCAAATGCTACTTCGAAGCCACCAATGTCGCGGTGTTCGATCGTGGCACCGCGACAACGGCTCAGACTGGGGGCTGTCACCTTTATCCCCAATCTCTCTCTTTAAGCTGTCTCCTTGCAGGCTAAGGGAGGTAGACCCTATTTGAAATGAAGGATAAATCCAGGAGACACAGCTAAAACATCAAATACTTGATAAAATTAATAGGATTTCACAGATCTAGATTAGATTTCACGTTTATGATCAGTGCCTTATGGAGTCATACAAAATCCCATTATGCAATTATAAACCAGTAAATGATGACTAACTGCTGCTTATTAAACCACGATTGATCACGATGATATTTCTTGAGAACGTCACAACCATGAATAGCAATATTATGAGAATGCTCGATACTTGAAAGATTTCCGAAAAATAAAAATATTCCAATTATAACACAACTCGAAAATCAAAATATCCACAGTCAAACTTAGATAAAAAATTTTAAGGCTCAGTGAACCATTGAAAATTTTTTATATTTTGTATTTTTTAAATTTTTTAAAGATTTTTTGGAATTTTTTATTTTTTATTTTTATTTTTTAATTTTTTAAAACAAATCAAAATTCTAAATCTGAACAAAAGTTCTAATCTAAAATATAAAAAGGCTCTAATTTTAACAAAATTTAAACTCCAAAATCAATCTTAAAAGAAATTAAAATTAAAACTAAAGCTATTATTAAAATTTAAAATCTAAATGCTAACCAAATCTAAAACTAAGTTAAATTTAAACTAAAATCTAGCTAATTTAAAGCTAAGTTAGAAATAGGCTAAAATTAAATCTAAATTAAAGTAAATCTAAAACTAGAGTTAGAAACCAAACTAAAAAATCCAAGCCCACGCTATCACACAAAAACTTGAAATCTAAAAATTTTAAAACAAAAATCTAAATTAAACTAACTTAAAACAAAACTATCATTAAAAGTAAAACCTAAAATGAAATCGAAAACTAAATCTAAAACTTAAACTATATACAATAAAAAATAAAAAATAAAAAAATGAAATCGTATTGAAACCAGTCGTAAGGGTTCACGTTTTTTTTTTATTTATGTATGCGTTCTTTTTGTTTTGCAGTTTGTCGTTTTTGCAGGTCAAGCGTATGGACTGGACGGCATGGAGAGCTTCGATGGAGAGCTGGCTTGGATGGCGGCAGGAGGGAAGGTCGACGGACAAGGTAAGACGACTTGCAGGGAAAAATGATAATCGATTTGCAGGCTGGACGGCAGAGCGAGGGTAGAGATGGATCAGCAGAGGATATGATGCAGGTGGAGAATGGTTTGGACGGCAGCAGTGAGGACGCGAACAGGGTTAAGGAGGTCGATGATGCAGATGATGAAGTGAGGGGAGCAGATCAACGTTTGATGCAAGTTCAGGGCCAGAGGAATATAGAGGACAGATAACGAATTATGCAGCGTGAAGAAAACCCTAGTACGCACAAATTTCCGCCCAGCTAAATTAAAATTTCTCCTTTTAAGCCCGGATCTTCAAAATTCTTTGAACCAATAACGCCCAGATTTGTCCACAGTGGGGATTTGAGGCCAGATCTGGCCTTTGGAAGCCAGATCTGCCTTAGATCTTAAAAAAAAAATCAATTTAAACCTGTAACCTGCAACAACTAGTCAGATCTGAAGATACACACACCAATTTAATGATTAAACCCTGACAATCCTGAGAAATTTACAAATTTACAACTAATTTACAATTTGAAACCCTCATGGTTAGATCTAAATCCGTTTAGCACAATTTTCAGAAGTTTAAAATTTAAGTGAGAGGCACAAGCCTTCGAAACCCTGCAAAATCACAAATATCGTAAGATAGACCCGAAATTTAACAAATAAAGAGCTTATCAGATTTATGCTTATTGAGAGTCGGCTGGTCCAACCGAAGACTTCCCCAGACGCCCAATCTTAAAAAGTGTCTCGCACACTTAGATCTCGAACTTTGATCGATGTAGATTTAAGAAACAACATGAGAGGAGACCCTCAAGTAGAAAAATCTAATGTTATTTACAAAAACCATGGTGTCCGCATAATTTATAACCATGCAGATTAATCCATGTAGGCCATCAACCATAAAATGCAAGAAACCAAGTAGCAGAGTTTAGAGACAATTCACCACATAGATCTGAGAAGGAACATCCAGATTTGTAACCCCAAAGTCTTTAGCTTTATTCCTCAAAAAGTTTACAAGAGCTTCTAAGAGTAAGTGCACGATTCTGAGATCGGATGACTCAAAAATGAGAAAGACCTCTAAATTTATAAGACAAGATCTCTAACGGCTTGTTTGGATGATCCTCGTCAAAATAATCTCAACCGTCCAAAAGATTTAATTATCTTTTAATCCGGAACGTTGAAATTAAAATTTTTGGGGAAAAAACGAATTTATCATTTAATTCAATTTTAATTAACTCAAAAATATTATTTTTGAGTTAATTACCCCAAAATTTTGACCTTGACTTAACCACCAAGGACCAAGGGTCCAATATTTCTTAAAATTCTCAATATTCCCTTGGCCTGGGGCTGTTAAAATCATTTTCCAAGGACCAACAAATTTTGCCTTTAAAGATTTAATCCTAATTTAGGACCCTAGATTAATTAAATTTCTGGTTTAAGATTTTATTAATTAATTGACCAGAAAATTTAATTAATTGACTAAGAGGGGATTATAATTGTTTTTCCAACCCTCTTTTACATGAGATAAAACATTTACATACATGAAGGGGGAAAACCCACTTGCATAGACCCTCAAATAAATACCCAATTCTGCGACTCAAAATATGATCTAGTAGACCAAGTAGCTCAAACTACTTTTACAAGGACTCAATAGAAACAGTAGGACTCACTTAGTATGCTGATGACAAAATCCACCCTAGCTTTGGGGTGAGGCTGGAGGGAAAAACTCTGCCGATCACTTTCGTGAATCAGTGAGACAAAAAACCTCCTAGGATAGAGATCATCAACAACATACTAGGTTTACCTAGGTTGTTACATACATGGACAATCCTACTTAGATCATTTACATCATAACAATGCAGAATGGGTTTACATCATTTATAACAATGTCAACTGTCGATGAAATCTGGATGATGGAATCTGAATGGCGCAACCACGTCGAACATGATGAATCCCATTTGAAAAAGAGGGTGTACCTGCTATGGGGTCGTTGACAAAGTGTGGTCAACACTACCAAATACCCCCGACCGTACGTTCGGACCGCTCTCGTCAGCTGGGTACGACTTCCGGCTTTTCAACAGCTAGCCGGATGGCCGGGCCGGGATAGCTAAGCTAGTCACTTTACCTGGCTGGATCAACAGGACTGATCGACATGCACTGTCGATTAAAATTTCATGCTTAGAACTGTGATGAGACAAGGCGAAGGCAACTACAAAAGTACTAGGTTAAGTTGTTTACCTTTAATCTGCGTCACTCATAACCTGCACAAAGGTACAGGTTAAAGCTGAGGTAGACCACCCAGTTACAGATCGACGAGATCCAGCGGTTGATTCTGGTGATTTAGATAAATACCCACCATCAGCATCAGTAGTTCCATAAGCATCATAAGCAAAGGCATAGGTGGGAGCATAAGCAAAAGTTGCAGGAGCTAGGGAGGTAGGAGCAGTTGCTTCAGTAGCAGCAGTAGATCTAGTAGTGAAACCAGTAGTAGATCCATCAACAGTACCATCCTATCTAGGACCGAAGTAGTGAAGCAAGCATAGGCTACGGTGGTATCTGGAGCAAAGTAAGTAACATCAGTAGCAAAGCCAGTTGTTGATCCAGTAGGTTCTGTAGAGTATGTTGTTTAAGCAGTTGTTTAAGCAGTTGATGCGGTTAGTTCATACGCGATATCCCTTACAGGTGGTCCATATTAAGTAGTTGATGTAGCACTTTCCCAGGACCAGTTCACCCAGTAAAGAGAGAGTATTCGGATACTTTATTAGGGGATAGTCACATTCACCTTCGTAGTCCCATCATCTGTTTCTCTGGAGTGTTCATTCTTCGGTGTTTTATATTCAATTCATGCAGAAGCAAACCTATAATGGTCTACAGTTGGAGTTTGAATATACCATCTCCGTGGTAAGAGATTCTTTATACACTCATCAGGTGAGCAGAGCACTTTCTAAATCAAGGAGTCCACAGTCAACACCGTTATGTTCTTCCGTCACTTCCGTATCTCCATGGTATCCAAAAAGGATTCTATTGCACCTATCCCATCGCAGATAGGAGGATCCCGCAACTAAGTCCCATTCCATTGAACAGCTTTGACAGAAATATCCTAGTAGTAACCTAATGGTTGGGGTCCTGCCAGTTGTACATGGCTTCTTCGAAATCACTATAAAAGAAATGGATGCTTCTCCAGCTCACTGATCCATCTACAGTCGAATTAATGTAGTCCTCTCGTCTACCGGCTGTCATATTAGAAATGTTAGCCAGCATGGTTCTTAAAAAGAATCCTATGTAGGCTCGGTATATATCTACCCTTTATATGGATCCAATGGTTGCACCACCCTGGTACCATCGGTCCTTCCAACCGTTGAGAGTTGGCCCCTTTCGTCTCTTTCTTTAGATTAAGAAAAGCACTGTTATCAAAGGCCCAATCTATACCTAGCAGAGTAGGATATGGATCCTTATCATCCATGATCTTTTTCACTTCAAAATCTGCAACTGTCTTAACACCTGCTAGATCAACCTCTATATTATTCAGCCTTATAATGGGGAAGATGCGGTACTGGTTCGCCATGCGCAACTTAATTGGAGAGTAAACTAACTTAGGATTCCCCATTGCTTCCTTGTTATGATAGTGTTGTAATGGGATTAGCTGAGATCTAAGGTCATATTCATACCACGATATACCGTGTGCTCTAATTCACCTTGCTCGTATTGATTCTAGTATAGCTCTGGAATACTGATCAAAGTGTAATCATTGAATATTGAATATAAATCATATTACCCTAATCTTGTGTACATACTGGTCAGCTTACTAGTCCTTATTACTTCAAGCTTATGATCACTGTACTACTATTCCCATATGTCTAATCAGTTCAATGCTTGTACTATGCATCCTTGTGAATACGTAAGAAGTAGTAAGCTTCATTGATTATGTAACTACTTGAGAGCTCAGTACTATGTAAGTTGATCTTAATATGGATACATAAGAGGTTATGGAATATGACTAAGCTTATACAGATTATAGTGAGCTTTCTCTATACCATGGATATAAGTGTAATACAGCTTATACTATAGAGATATGAGTAACTAGTACAATAACAAACAAGAGTATGTGTCAAAAAGTAGTGTGACTTATCCTTATCCTGTTCATGTTATGATTGAATCCCATTGATATGAGTAATCTAACCAATACAGGCTTACACAGTACATGATATCAAGCTGAATAGGTCTAATGTGATACAAGCTCAATACTCTTCCTATCTTATCCCTTGTATTCCCATAATAGTGTCAACAAAGCATGATAGCTCTGAACATGATTACAACTTGTACAAAAGGTGTTATAAGCTAATAGACTAACGCATATTCAATGTTTGTACATCAATCTTAAGCTCTATTGATAGAGTGTAATATGGAGCTACTAGTTCGATTACCATTGATCTGAATACAATACATTACCTTATAAGCTGCTTACTTAACTAGTAGTAATCCCATATCTATAAGTGTGAGAAAGCTTTGATTATGGAGAATCCGATACCTTAGTGTTTAGCTTTCACTACTAGTATGATACTCGAAAAGCTTAATCCTTGTCTTATTCCTTATACCTTATTAGCTTTAACAGGAACAGTAGTAATACCATAACTAAGCATGGATAGAGTATTATGGACAAGCTCATGAGTGCTGCTTGCCTTGTATACAGATCAGATTACTATGAGCCTTTGATTGTACTATTAACACCATTCCAATATGATATGAGTCTTATCACCATTATTAGACTAGTGTAATAGAGTTATGTGCCCATTGCTTTACCTGTAAGTGTTATAACTGATAGCTTTGTACTAATGCTAATACGATAAGGGTTTCAGCTAGCTTACTTTGATTGCTATTACTCCAAGGTTTCAGCATGGTGATATCAATAGATTACGTTCTCAATAGTTATGGAATCATCATTAGATAACCTTTATCACATTACCTCTTGCTTTATTATATTGCCTAAGTTTATCCATCCTATACCTATATAACGTCATATCCATAATATGTGGAGTACTAGTTTCTACGGGTATAACAATGCTATACGTACCAGATTAGGTAGGTTACAAACATCTCCATGTTATAGCTTATTCATTGGAATAGTACTCTTCTATCATCATAATTGAACCAGTAGCAGGTTAGTGATAGCTCGTTGAGTGGTAAGGAATAAGAGATAGCATGTAACTGCCTACGTGTTCAATGGATACATAAGCAATGGGTATACTTCATCTTCTATAGATATGGTATTATAACACAGCCTATAACTACTTACAAGCTCAGATTAGCAATGGGAATCAATCATATAACTAATTATGATAATCACAGGGTTCTACTGTTTACAAGCTTGAGTTATGATAGTGAACACTAGTAATGAGAGTTATGTTTATAAGAAAATCACGTAGATTAAAGAAGCTATGAGTATTCAAACTAGCTTACTAAGGCACGATCTATGTACTGATTAGGGAAATGCTTATACTTATCATCATATTCTATCACCTTTCTTATGTGAATAGTGTAGAAACCACATGTTTGTAGTGTTTAAGTTTTTTGGAAAGATTACTACTCTGTTCATTAGCTTTGATTGACTACGTAACATCCTTATAAGGTCTCTCTATTATGGAGAGACCCATTAATAGCGTATACATACTAGTAGATAATCTTAACAAGTACTAAGGTCATAGAGTAAGTAAGCATGTGAATGTTATGGGAATTGAACCCATTTTCTTATGTTGAAACTAGTTAGTGATGGTTCAATCAAGTATATTATACTGTATAGCTATAAGGTAGTAGTGAAACTTGAATACGTTATATATAATATCAGAGGTCAACTAATGGGAATCACTCTATCATTACTTACATACCTTATATATAATACTTAACTAGAAGTCAACCCATAACATATAGGAACTAAGCAGGTATTATGAAGATATCAATACGAGTTCTCAGCTGTAGAGACAAGGAAATCACTCGAACTATCAGCAATATAGTGATAAGGTGTAATACGTATCTCTATTAGTTACATCATGTATTCTCCCTAATAAATAACATCCTATCATGTACTAAGCTTTTATGTATTACAAGCTATGGACCAGTTTAAGCTCTGAACATAGTACTGTTTATTATATATACTATATATGATAATATAACTACATAAGCTATTCTCCTTATTTGATAGTTGTAACCAGTGACTAGTGTAAGATGAGTGTATGCCATTTGAAGTATCCATATGGTCGTTATCTCTTATTCATCTATGGTTCTAGGTTCAACAATCTACCTATATATGCTACTGGTCAAATTAGGCATAGATGGTTGATATGATAGTACTAAACCCATGGGATTAATGGTAATACTATAAGCTTCCCAATTTCTCTAATTAAGTGTAGTATGATTACTGTATGAGTATGCTTATATGAGTAAAGGGAACACAAACTACAACTTATATTAGGAATGGCAGTAGTAATATGAATACAAAGAGCTAAACATGTGACATATTAGTCATTATATATACTATAACTACCATAATGTTGATACTTAGAAAGAGTGGCTCCTACTAGCTTACTCAGACCAGAAGAGTCAATGGTAATGTAAGCTAGAAGTCTAAGATTTATTGTACCTACAACGCTCTCTAAGCTAAGCCTAATAAGGTTTGTATCACTATTCCCATATATATGTAAACAACCAAGTTGGTAATCATGTTCGTATAACTATGACCTTTTTGATACTCTTATCATACTAGCTTAATGGTCAAAGTAATGGGATTCATACATCTTCTGCTGTTTATAGGCTATGTAATGATTACGGATTCACTCAGCTTCATGTGAGCTATATGTAATGGGTTGACTTCTATTAACTAAGCAGCTGAATATGGTTTGACTTATATATCTATGCTCTATGATACAAGTGGCTCTTACTTATGTGATATATGATGAGAATGGTATTCCTTATATACCACATAGCTTGAACTGGTGTATGTACCTTATATCTGTCATATTAGTGGAATTGAACCATTGAAGCACCTATATTAAAGGATCATAGTAGTTAACATGTTGTTATTACTATACCTTTATAATACATTTCAATGGGGTTATTTCCAGTCACATGATTTGAATCACCTTTGGTTCTACTACCAATCTGAACTGTTGAAATATGGCAGATAGGAGTACTAATTCCATATAAGTTATATAAGCTAGGGGGATATATATGCCTAATTTTTAGAGTTCGAGAGTTCATTTTAGGTGATTTCTGTATGGAATTATGTGGTGTTTATTTAGCATGGGCATTGAATAGGATAGTAACCTGTATTAGAGTTATATTATCTAGTAATACCATTATATCGGGGCAATGAGTGTGCAAATGGCTTGTATAGATAATCACCTGTATTAGATACGGATAATGATACTACTAAGCCCATTGATCTAAAACAGTGTAATGATGAATACAGATAGACCTATATTATGTATATACTGTACTACCATATTGAATATGTTACCAGTATAGCTCATAATGAAACCCAGCTTACTAAAGCTTTACACATATCCATACCCTATCCAAGTAAGTAGTGCGATACTGTTCTCTCTCTATGACAAGGTATGTTATGAAAAACTATCCGTATTCCCTAATCAACACGTACGATAAACATGCTTATAAGACAGAATAACCATGTGGATCTCACCTATCTAAGAGCTAGTGTAACTATGATAGAGTTGTTACCATAAGTATGAGTAAGCAGCTAGTATTAGTGATGAAACAAGGATCAGGTTATACAAGCTATGTAGTTATTTCTTAGAGTGAATGACAGGAGAAAAGCTAGACTCTTCACAACACGTATCCATGATTCAGACCTCAGCATTGAGATTACAGTAACAAGCGTACTATAACATACATATAGGTAGTTTCCAGTATAGTTGATAGTAATAATAAGCTAGTATTGATTACTAATGGCATACTCATAACCCTATTTGACATAATTCTCAGTATCTGTACATGATCTTTATGCTTATTAGGTCAACAACGTATATCCTGCTTACGTGTGATAAGTATAAGTGATTGATTACATAGATACAGTATTTACTACATGCTGTATGTGATAGCTCGATAAACATGAGTAGATGATGTCTCCTGTATTACTCATGAATGGCGTATTATTTGCTCATCAATGATACAATTCAAATGAATGTAAGTGTAAACCAAATCGTAAATTGAAAGGATAACAACATTACCATTTCTGATTCGTAATCTCCCTAAGAGCCGCAGGAGAAATTATCTGCTACACCTTTCCCCATGAGATGCGCTAATTGGTACAGTCAAAAAAGGTCGGTCAAAGAATGTGAGGTGTGATTCTTCGTGCGGACGGAGGGGACAAAAGATGAGTTCGTTGTCTCGCTGTTGGGGTGAGTGCTTTTGTCTTTGGGCCGGGATGGTCACTTTATATATAGATCTCTTATGGTAAGGTAAGCTAAGGCAAGCAGCTACCGTTTCACCAATGGATCTCAAAGTTTCAGTTCTCATTTGGGATAAAGAGCTAGCAGCTAGAGACCGAGTTGACCCAGTATAATAAACACCGTATTTTCGACAGCCCCCGCCCTGACTTGCCATACGCCCACTTTCCGTACTGAATTTCCCATAATAGAACGCCGCGCCGTTCATTATTTCTATATGTAATTACGCCACTACTTTGGGGTTTTAAAAGCTTATCGATCGAATGAAAGCGATCGGATATGGAATGACTCGTTATTACATATATAACGGCATCCCGCGTCGAAGGTTAGTAAGGCCGCTTTCTTCCTTGCCTTGCCGGTCGGATGTAAGTCACCTACTTGCCTAGTGCCTATAGATATAAGAGCCACACTAGGAGATGAGGGGTTACCAAGTTCTGCAACAGATGCCTCCCGCTGACTGAAGGCGATCTCATTGACCCAAAGGCAACTGATGAGGATTCTGGAAATAGGCCAAATGACCCATCTGCCAAGAGAGAGAGGCGTACCCAACAACTACTGACACATCTTACAGGAGAGGCATTGATTCGAGTTGACTTGATTCACTTTCTTCATGCTCCCGAGAGAGGCGTTACAACTGGCCCATCACACGTACCCATCATTCACAAACAGATACGTACCCATCTTTCAATATCTAACTCCCAATACGATTCATTCTCACGTACCCATCATTCCCCCAGCTTTAAGGAACCAATCCTCAATCCCCATTACGCCCGCATCCCCCATTCCTTCATTACCTCATTCCTTCATTACCTCATTCCCGCACGCTTTCAGTTCAATCCGCATCCAAGCATACCCCTCCGTTTCATCCGCATTCAATCCGCATTCAGCATTCAGGTCACCTTCTATTATTGTGAAAGGCTGCTTTCCTGGATGGATTAGGCTCAGAGTGTGTGGAAGTATGAATAGTGCTCCAGTGTTTTTCATGATGTGCCCCCTACTCTTCTTATTTGTAGTGCTATCCATCTAAGCCACCAGCCTTAGCCATTGATTCTACTAAAGTCGATTCTGTTGATCGAGACCGAGATGCTGTTCCAAGTCCATTACCTTATCCTCCAGCAGCACCAGCCTAGCTAGCAGCATAGGTAGAGATACCAACAGAGACAGGAGCAAGGGTGGACCAATTCATCCAATTCCAGTTGATACCTACTACGTACCGCTTAATATGGTGGCCATTTTATTATGGATGTATGTAATGTTTTAGATTGAGTTACTGTTTCAGAAGCAAAGGAAGTCTCTGAGCCAGTTCATGGACCAGCAATCCAGCACCAGAGCATAATACATATAAGCATAGGCGGCAGAACCAAAGGTACCAGGAGTAGATACAAGGGCGCCTAAGGCACTAGTAGCAGGATAAAAGTAGCAGGAAAACTGGGTTAGCTTATTCCGTTAATTAAGCCGTGGGCTCAGCACTTGTTCCAGGAGCAGTTTCTCCGGTTGGTCCAGGTTCAGCAGTCGATTTTGACTTTGATTACAATCTTGACTCAGTAGATTCTGTAGAGTAAGTACCCGGCTACTAGGTTTATTTCCATATATTCTCACATCATATAGAAGCAGATCCAGGCGCAGTTACAGGTATTGAAGCACCACTAGCAAAGACAGGAGCAGGAGCACCAGTAGCAAAGAGAGCAGCTTCCAAACCAATTGTTGTTGACCCATAACCTATTGCCCCTGCACAAATACCGGCAGATTGAAATCGAAAGCGAGTAGAGATTAAGCGTTACACAAGATATTGGGAAGCGACCATCTGGAGCTAGTGTATTTCCAGCATGTAGCTGTCCAAGGATGGAATGAAATGAAGCAAGCAGTAGGTAAGGACGATACGGTTTTGAACATTTGCTTAAGCTTCCTTGTTCAGTCTTTATTCACTTGAGTGCGAACATTTGTGAGCATAGTGTAAGGCATAAGATAAGGTAAGACCTGGTTGCACCCACCTACGACACTAGTCGCCAGATAGAGGGACCCTTTACAAAGGCTTAATGGATTGAGGAAAAAGCCTTACTTAATGGATATTTAGTTGCTTCACAGGTTTTGAGTGATCACGTAGACTTTCACCAATCCTCATTTGAAGGGATGACGTTGACCTTTCTGTCACCAACATGTTTCATAGTCGAGGTGAGGAATATCTCTTTCTGAATTATTAATGAACTGACTTCGTGATAATCTATACCGAGTAGATTAGGTTGGAAGAACCCGTAAGGCAGAGGACCTTAGGGCGAGACCAAGTAGGGCGGACTACTCTGGTAAGGAAGACTCTAAGGCAGACATTTAGGTGAGGGAGGGCAGGACCTTTGAAGACAGACTTAGGTCAGGCAGGCTCTGATCAGGTTAGGTTAAGGTAAGGTAAGCTTAGGCGAGAGATATATTCGAGTGGGGACACCGGAACATAATAGAGAATATTGTCATGAACAGCTAGTATTGGCCTAACTGCTTTCGTCAAAGGTGAGTAGCTGGTACCGACCTAACAGTTTTCGTTCAAGGTGAGTAGCCGTAAGTGTAATAAGAGTGTAAGAAGGTAAAGACTCAATCACCTATTCTTTGTCAAACCTACCTTCCCTTCATAAGGTAAGAAGGTAAAGATCCATTTGTTACCCTGCCCTACTTTTTGTCATAAGCGTACGTAATAGAAGAACCCGCGGTAACCTCAATGGCTGCTGGTTAACTGGTCAGTTGCTGCTATAATAGCTATAAGAAGACATGGTCAGATGAGTATTGTTACTGTACGTATCTATTTTGATTGGTAGGGGTTGCGTGATGAGACATCGGGATAAGAGAACTTTCCCTTTGTGAGAAAGCCGCTTGATAAGATAGCTTTGGGATACAGGTTCGTGAGAATAAAATAGCTTCGGGTCAGATAAATTGGTTGGGGTAAAGTAACACCTACTTTCTGATTGACTGAAGAGCGCATCCCCAGAGTAGGCATTCTCAAAAGGAGGAAGGTAGGGAAAGTTAGTTCTTAAATAATCCAGCGTTTGCATGCGCGCACCAACCCACCCACATTGAGAAAATATGGGTATTCTACCCCACTCACTTCCATTCATTGTAGCATCTGAAGTTAATAGCACTAATGTTCTCAGTGCTTACCCCTTTGAAATCTCTGATCTTAAGACATTCCAAAGGAGGAATTTCGCTTCGCCCCTTAGCGAGCTGTCCAACTAGCATTATTCGAGTAAGTTAAAACAGTCAGTGCTTCCAATCAGGGTGGTGGGAGGTGTAATTAAGGAAGCACTGTAACCTTCCCTGCTGGGGTTGTGAAAAGAGGTAAGGAGTCAAGGCAGCGGTACAGCGAATAATAAGGTCTTTCAAGCCGAAAGAACATATCTAAAGCAATATACACAGTTGAGGTTGTCAAGAAGATCCCAATATGAAAAGGCATAAAGTAGAGGGCTGGCACCAGGTTTGGTAGGTCCGTCGAAACCTAAAAACCTCCCAAATGCATGCATGTAGATAAAGAAAACACCTTTTTTTGAGGGGCCCCGAACTCGCTTTTTAGAGAAAAAAAGAGCCTCGTCCCAGCAAGTTCTGAATGCTAAGTAATTCAATCATTTGCCCGACCTAAAAAGAAGTATCTAAAGGAGAAGTACGAGTTACTAAGTGTGTGCACCCACCAGGTAGGGGACAAGGGTTGAAACGGTTTACCTCGGTAAGTCATTACGTTTCTCAAACATAGGAAGCACGCATCACTAATTGACACACTTCCTTCTCCTCGTAGTAAAGACCCCCAAAAAGACTTATACATCTTCATTTCCATCAATGCAAAACTAAAAGAACAGTGAGTATTGAATAGGCCGGCCAGATGGATTTGTTGCTTAACAGAAAGGAGCATGCACTTTATTACTTTCACCAGCACTAGTTGAAGCAGATCGACCAAAGCAGAACTCAGACACTAGCAGCCCCAGATCGGCATTATAGGACAAGACATTCTCATCTATTCCCACCCAACACTTTCCCAAAGAAAATGGAATGGAGGTTTTCTGGTTGCCTTTTGCCTATCACCAGAAGCCTAAACAAGTCCAACAGATGCCTTTAGACGGAAGCCAGTCGATATCAGACATGCTTGACTTACGTTGATTCAGCGTTGAGCTGAGAGAGTCCAATCGATGTTGAATGATTAGGATTCGCCTACCGGTTTAGTTATGCCAACCGGGATTAGTCTTCAGCCAGTCAGTGCTAGCTGATCAGGGCAGCTCTAGTCAGTCATTGCTGTTATTAACTCTTCTCAGTGCCAGAAATAAGTCTATTCTTGGGAAGCTCTACTCAGTCAGTGCAACTCTCTTTTCATTGTTACAAGGTCATTGCCTCAAGGCGTCGATCATAGTTGAAAGCCAGTACCGATAAGGAGGTGTCATTTACTAGAGCTGCCAATCATAGCCAGTCTCATAGCTGCAGTGCAAGCACCTGACATAGCCAACAGAGCAATAGATCATAGCCGATTGCCAATCATAGCCAGTCTCATAGCCAGGAGGTCATAGCCAGAAGGTCTAGGACCATGTTGACATTAAGCCCAGTGTTTCCTAACGGCCGATTGAAAAGAACATGACATGACATGGCAAGGCACAGGTCCACCCATGTTACCAACAGCCGTGAACCAATAGCCCCACCCAACGGCGCACAGTGAAAGAAACGAAAGTCCACAGTTACCATCACACCTGCAGTTCACCGAAAGCCCACCAGTGGAGCCCGCTGATCGATTGCTGCTTGCCCGTTTAGATATTGCTTACTTACGCTAAACAAACCTAGGGAGGTGATTGAAACTGATAGGACCATGTTCCCAACATCGCACAGTTAGTCTGGAAAGACCAGTTAGTCTAGAAAAACCAGTTCACCCGTCCACGCACACACCCATCCCAGAGTGACACTGTTTTACCGAAAGCAGACCTACAAAAACCATATCGCCAAGTAAGTTAGTTCTACACGAACCATACCACCATAACGAATATACAACGAGTTTTGTTATATACGTTGATTCACACTTTGAGGATCATACGCAAAATACAGTGGCTACACAAACCATTCACCATAAGCCTAGAACACCAAGCCCACCTGGGACTACTCGAGCCACCACACCAAGTTCTGGGGACGTTCACCGAAAGCCCAAACCTACCCGCCTTCTATCTTTGATCTTTATGCTCGCCTGCTGATACCTTTTACCTTTGACTCTCTTACTTGAACTGCCCTGCTTTTGGTGCTTCCTCCGGACCTCCAGACAAAGCATGGAAAGGCTCGAATGGTACGATCCCTCCGCACCCTAGAATGAAAAGGGTGATCTCGTAGTTCTTGGTCTGTGAAGATGCGTTGTTAGGTGCTATATTGTGGTTCCACATTTAGGCTTAACTTCAGAGAGATAGCCATCCATACACCGATAAGAGATGTATGGATTCTCGATAAGATAGAAGCCACGGATAACTGGTCTCCCCCGGACCGCCCAGATCCCACGAGTGAATAGAAAGTAGGATCTACATTAGATCTCACCTGAATCGCCCCATCTATACTCCTGTCCTTCTCCGCTGGCCTTATTCCCTGCGAGCTAAGGTACTTCTTCCCTCCCCTCCTAGCTAAGAGAGAGGTATGGTCTAGATATGGTATGGTTTAAGGTAATGAATCCCAAGTGTATTAGTGTTCCTTACTGCCTCAGGTCCTACCCAACCCTACCACTACCCATGGAATTGACTTCGAAGTGGAATGGGAGTAATTCCCTAATGAGTGGGATGGCCTCTGCATGTCTAAATGACCAGTTTCTTAAACCCCTGGGAGGAGCGGGGCCCGTTGACTAAAGGGATTCCTTATGTCTAGCGTGGCTAAATAGTAAGCAGCTCTTCTGAATGATCCACTGAATGGGAATTGCCTCAGAGGGTAGGGTGATTAGTGGTTATAGATCTCTTGTCTCAAATGTGAACTTGTAGATTTGTTGACTTAATAGCAAAAATGGCTTTAATTATAAAAATACACAAGAGGTATTTATAATAACAAATATTTATTGATATGATATGAGATATAAGATGATTGAATGATACAATGAGGCCCTGCTTTTATACCCATGCAGGTGACCTTTCATGAACAGGCATGTCTTTTAGACATGCCTTTTCAGCTAACTAACAACTACTTAACATAATCACTATTTGATTATTTAGTAATTACATTTATTCTATTTAATGACTATATTTATTACATTAGTTATGAATTAGGTTCATAACATTGTCTTCTTCTCGAAAAGCTTTGTCCTCAAAGCTTAACTTTTCGACAATTTCCTTCACTTGGGATTATCTGCTAGACATGTCATTGATAATCGTTTCCTTGTGCTTTTCACACCGTCCTAAATCCATGTTCTTTTTTTTTTCATTAATTTAATTAATTAAATAGTAATTTTAATTAATTAAATTATATATAATTATAAATTATATAACTATAAATTATATAAAGTTTTAATTATATTATAATTAACTCTATCGAACCGTCCACCCTCATTTTCAGAAAGTCACGACGTTGTAATTGCGTTGCCTGTGAATTCTGGGCATTCATATCATCAACGTTATCATCTGCAAACAGAAGATCTGACAGTAATACAACCCCTGAATCGGACTTTGAACAACAACCGTGGGCGATGATATGCTTGTTAACTAGACAAGAATAGTCCTCTCGCCAATATAGATTATAACTCGAATCGGACCGTTATTACGGTGGGCCGCACAAGAGGGGTGCACCATCCTATCTGCCATGAGGTGGATCGAGATATTTCCCTTCTTAGCAAGTCCATAGATTGGTCGAAGGAGGAGTATTTGGTTCCCGATTCTTGGTGGGTTGTGAAGAATAAGGGGATGGTGTGTGGGAACGACGGTGACCGGACCCTCGGCTAAGCCGGGTGACAACGATTTTCCACCCCTGATCACGATTAGTATGATATTCTTTTGATATTGTCAATGCTCTCGTTGCCTCAGAATCGTGATGTTACAATCATTTTCGAAGCACAGCCGTTATTTTCTGTAAACGAGTTGGCCATATTACCACTAGTAATCGGTTTTTTTTTTTGTTTTTTAAATGATGTGACAGTAGAAAAACCCGTTCGATAACTTTACGCAGTGTATCATGGATTGGTCCGATAAGTTGATGTTTAACTTTGGCGGCAGAGGCGGACAAAATGGGCGAACAAGGACAAGGTTTCGATGTTGGATATTTGACTTGTGAATTGATATATATATCCCGCTGCGTGATGACAGAGACACTGTGTCGGACTGTCAAGAAAATATGACATGACCACAACACAAGTAGCGGGGCCTGATTGAAGAGGGGTAACACAATCTAGAACGCCCAACGGTTGGCTGAAGAGAGCACGAGGCGTGAACAGGTAGTGAAAAACGGTGAATGAACCCACAATGTGAAATGAGTCGAAGATACATGAATATTTTTGGTATCTGTCTGGTAACCATGAGATAACTGACCACCGTGTGGTAGATCACGTGCCATGCTTCAATCATGTGGCTTCAACAATGTCGTATAGTCATGAAAATTTGCAGGAAATCCTAAT
Source organism: Pinus albicaulis (assembly GCA_034641835.2). Lineage (NCBI taxonomy): Eukaryota > Viridiplantae > Streptophyta > Pinopsida > Pinales > Pinaceae > Pinus > Pinus albicaulis. The sequence continues at coordinate 67,686 of JAXQQM020070377.1, forward strand.
AAAGGTTGTACATTAACTCCCATTTTCTTTGGATCTAGAGGAAATATTTCTAGAGCTCTTTTCTGAAACAAGGACTGCACTTCAGTACTTAGCCCTATACTTTTCTGGCTCAGTAATTCCTTTCCACTATCAATCATATCGAGCTTTATTTGCAGCTCTGCAACAATACCTTCCATCTTGGCCGTGCCCGACTTTGTTTTTTGCAAAATTTCACATATTTGAGTTGATTCATTGCCTTCCATTGACTGCTTGAATGCTAGAAGCAATAATTCCTCTTCGGCAATAAGGTCCTCCTCATTTTGGACACTAAGACCAGCTTCTGGAATGTTAACAGTTTCCACCAATTTTCCTATGTTTTGGGTTTCAGCAGCTGTTGGAGGTTCTTTCCCATTCGCATAGGTGCTCCCGATCCAATTTATAAATTCTTCTGAAGCATCAAAGGATTTCACTGGTGACATGGGCATGCTCGCTTTTTTGGTAGCTTGTTCAGTGTCACCCTGAGAATTTTCTTCTTGATTCTCAACATAGCCTTCTTCCAATTTATCTTTATCTGCATCAGCATCATCTTTTTGTGTTTTTTTTATTGCTGACAATGATATTTTTTGTATAAAAGGCACATTTATGTCCTATGAAATATTTGTCTCCACATTTCCAACATTTCTCTTCCTTTTTTCCTTCAATATTAGTTGGTTGTTTTCCTTTATTACGCATTGGTGGGGGAATGTCTTTGCTTGAATTTTCCATGGATGTTCTACTTGATTTTCCCTTGGCATAACTAACTGCCTTCTCATTATTACAGCATTTTTCATCTTCTCTATTATGGATTACTGCATAAATTTTTTTACAATGTGCAGAATTTTTTTTATAATCGTTTGTGACTTCTGCACATGAATTCTCTAATTGCTGAAAATTTTCTAGAGTTTTATTAATTTTTTCACTTCCCTCAGGTTCTTCACGTAATGGCACATTGTATGGTAAACAATGTTCCCGAGCTTGTATACTACGTTCATAAGCTTGTAAGACGATGTTGTGCGACATGGCTTCGACTTGGCTTTGATATGGCTCTGATATGGCTCCGATACCACCGTAGTAGCGAACTTGTAGATTTGTTGGCTTGAATATTAAAAGTGGCTTTAATTATAAAAATACACAAGAGGTATTTATACAATATATTATTTATAAATGTATGATAAGATGATTGAAAGTTACAATGAGGCTCGCTTTTATACCTATGCAGACCTTCATGAAACGTGCATGTCGTACATGCTTTTCGCTAACTAATGACTACTTAACATAATCCTAGTTGATTGCCTAGTAATTACATTTATTTGTATTTATTCTATTAATGACTATATTTATTACATTAGTTATGAATTAGATTCATAATATCTCTTCTCTGCCCCGTAGTGCACGTTAGGTTTATTCCTTTTCTTTTGTGAGTGCAGTTAGGTCCGGTCTGGGGGTATGGGTTAGGAGTGGGCGTAGCGGTTAATAGAACCAAGTCTATCAGTGTAGGTATGTGTGCGCTATGGGAGGTGTCTCTGCTCTCTTTGGTAGGTGCTTCCCCCTCCCTCGCTCTGGGTATGTATCTATTCGGGGAGGTTCTATCCGTGTGGGTTTCCCCTCTCTCTGGCTGGGTAGGTGTCTCTTTATACGATTGGTTGTTCACAACAAGGGATGATGGATGCGACATATATAGGCAAGTACTTAATTCCCCGTTGGGTGACGGATCATAGGTCTACCTATACAATCGCAAAGGTAGTGATAACAGGTTTCGTAGCATGGTGGGTGGCTTATATACTCTTTAGTAAGGAGCATCAAAATGAAGGGGTTGAAAGCGACAGACTGGGAATCCGTTAGGAAAGTCCCTCAATTCAAGCTCTACCTAGGACTCCATCCACTGCTTGCTATAGGCATCGTTGGTAGGAAACATGGCAGGGTTTAGTGAGCCGTGTAATCGATCGTTATAACATAATAAGACTTTCACTTGCGGGCGTATCCACGCAAGCTTACGGGAACGATCGACCGACAGGAAGGGAAAGCTCGATTTCTTCAATAAAGTAAGTCGACTTCGGAATATTAGCGTATATCAATTTCTAATGATGCTAGAGGCATGATCCAGCGGGATCTTGACCAACAACTATTCCTGCCAAGTCAGCCTCATTTTGTGGTTCGGCTACTGTATACCCACCCCACCCAGTCTGTGATATTGAGCCTAGTATCGAAATGCCTGATTCTGGCCACTCCGACTTCTCCCATTGGAAGGCGTGGCGTTATTGGTTCGATAGCTGTCTCCTCCTATCCTAGAAGGCCCTTATGGACTGCGTCCCTCCGCCTCCTGCCTTCTTCCAGCAGGGGCCCCATCCCCGCATATATTAGGGGGGGCATCAAAGGACTTGAGAGCCAATACGGATACGGGCTTGGGAGGTTCAGGTTATAGCCGTATGTGGGTGGAACGGGAACGTAGCGGTGTTTGGGCGAGTGATCAACGAGAGCTCATACTAGTATTAAGGGAACCGAGGAGCTAGTGAGAGTTTGACTAGTGACTCAGGAGCTAGTGAGAGTGACGAGACCGAGATGTGGTCTGATCGGAATGGAATTCGCCACTTGGATTTCCCCTAATAGTTTAGCGTTATCCCAGGGAACTAGATAACCTTTATCCTTTATTGGGCTGGTCTATTCGTCGTTGACTCAGTACCGACCAATCCTTCCTTGGGTATTAGAAGGTTTCGATGGGTAGGAACTGGTTAGGTGCTTGAGGATAATAATACATGTGCTTCACCGATCAGTAAGTTGAGCCAAGTCATCGGTTATATCTCACATGAGAAATCGTAAATCGTAACATGGTGTTTCGTTATATACGATATTCTTATATTTCGCTTCCAATTATAACGATATTTGGTAAAGAAGCATTCATCATTATATACGTCATTACGCATTTCAATTTACCAATTAAACTCTTAAGAATGGAAGTGTATTTGGTAGATCAGCGTAACACTTTCTATATGTCATAACACTTTCTAGTTGAATGAATAAGCGCTTTCATGAAGAGGAATAAGTGTTTAATTTATAAGCAATATAGTTTATTATATACGTAATAACGCTTTATGCTTTAACAAGTTTAATAAGAGCAAGCTTTCATATATTGAGGAAGAAGTGTTTCTTAAATTTATAAGTAATAATTTATTATTTACGTAATAACGCTTTTTATAATTGAACAAGTCAAACAAGCTTTCATAAGAAGAATGTTTAACTTATAAGCAAGAGATATACGTAATAGCACTTTCCTAATTGAACAAGTCAAAAATAAGCTAGCTTTCATATATTGAGGAGGACATGCGTTATATCATTATAAATGATGCAACGATTACCTTCCACTTACGATACCTTACGGTTGTTCCCACCTCTCGATCCCTTACGATTCCCATATCTCGATCCCTTATGGTTCCCACCCTTTACGCTACCACACGCTTACCGCCGAATAGTGATGATCGTTGCTTCCACCTATACTTTCTATTAGTTCAGTAAAAAGCAAAAAGAATACTACCTGACCTGCTTGACGTTGCGACGATACGTGGTTATCTTCCTTCTTACCATTGAACGATGGCCCTTACCTTTATGCGAACTCGATGAATGATGCTGACGCGAAGGAGGATGGTTCTCTTACTTCAAGCCAATCATGAATCCAACAGCTTCAGGAAGGCCACCATATCAATCAATCTCACGTTAGAGCGCTCACCCACCAACCTTGAACGGATGCCGCAAGACAGTAAGAAAGAACGAATGCTGTAGGGCAGTAATCGAATATGTATGTCATTAAGCTGCCTACAATCTCTGTCTCCCGACGGGGGAAAAGGGGGAGAGAAATAGGTGGAGGGTGAAAAGGGGGATGATAGGGGTTGGGAGCGGAAAATACGGAGGATATATATAGGTGGAGCGGAAGAGACGGAGGATATATATAAGTGGAGCGGAGGAACCTGTTCAGTTAGGCAAGTTGGATATTGTAACTTGAGAAGTGGATGGTCGAAAGGTCAAGGAGGAATAGATCAGAGATCGGGAGGGATGATAGATCATATCAGGAGGGAGAGGGAGGGAGGAGAAGGCAGTAATTGCGTAAATAATAGCATTCAATTCCGCCGAGGGTGAGGGTGAGGGACGAACTCTCGACAGTAGGCCGCCATCGACGAACTCTCGACTAAAAGGAGAGGCCGGGTAGGGACTCACTATTCATATGGTGAGGGAATTGCTCCGCAAAAAAGAGTTCTTGCTCCGAAATCAGCGGAGTTGTCGCCCGGATCAACCTTACCCAGACTTTATTACTGCCTTCATCCTAGGAGATGGAGTACTGCCCTTACCCATTACTGAAGCTAGGAAAGGGTCAGCATCTATTAACCCTTTACCTTACCCCTTACTGAAGTGCATACTACCTGTTCTACCAGACCTTTCACTTTATTACTCTAAAAGATAGATGAAAGGTACTCATCGATCAGATAAGAGGATGGGAGTTAAGAAGATAGCAGATAAGAAGTATATAAGGTATAGCGTATATAGACTAGGCCTTAAACGGCGCGCTAAGCCCATTGTAGCGCATTTTTGAAACGGGCAGGAATACACGAGCTCAACTCGGAACGAAATGTTTTGCCGCCTTCAGAGATTGGCCAGACATAGCATCGTGCCATCTTTAGAGATTGGAATAGCATCGCGAGTCGATCGAATTGCTAGTGTGTTCCCGGTGTATCGTAAGCCGTGGGGCGCCTCTAAGATCTCATTCTATGTGGCTGATCGAAGCATGTAAAGATCCGGATCACAGTAATTGCTAAAGAACACCAACAAGTGGGTTTGCGGAACTATAAACCATTGAATCATCATAGGCAAAGGAAGAAGCAAAAGCAAGCGTAGCCAGGGGTGGATTCAGTTAACCGAGTCAAACAGCACATATTGCACTGGACCCGGTCGACTTTGCACCAATTGAAAAAAGAGAAGAACCAGCCACCTCTTGATCCATATTTTGCAGTTGGCCGAGTGAAAGCACCCGTTTAAGGACCCATTTATCCACCAGCATCAGTTTAAGCAACACCTGTTGAAGCAATTGAAGTAGCACTCGTGGTTTACCCATAAGCAAAGGCAGAGTGAACTGGAGCACGGTAAGCAGAGGTATAGGCGCCATAGGAAGTGGAGTACCGTTGATGAAGCAGTCACCCCTCGGAACAACTAGGGATTTGAAGATTCTATTAGGATGATATTAGTAAATAAAGGGGATGGAGTGAGTTTCGCCTTTTCCACGGAAGGGAAGGAACTCCGCAGATTGTATGGTGTTTTACCATCACACGCGCTTATGCATATTTCATACAGAGCCTGCATAAGAGCAAACATAAGCAGTAGCAGGAGAGGAAGAGGCAGTTGAAGTTGACCGAGTCTAAGAAGCAGCACAAGAAGCAAAGGTACCCACAGTTGCATCTGATCGGGTGGAAGAATCCGTTCCAGGTTAAGAGACATAGCCTGCTGATCCGGTTCCAGGTTAAGATTCAGTGCCCAATACGTACGTATCCACGGCCCTCCTTCGCTAGGTTCCAAATCCTGCCCATTGATCCAGAGCTAGTCGATTACCCAGTCCCCGGTGAGGTTGATCCGCCGTCGAAGGTATTAGAGACAAAGAGAACAGCAGTGATTTCCAAGGCTTTCTCCTCGCACATAGACAGACACAGATATTTCGGCCCTTGGTTTTGTTCCTTCCTATAACCCGTTGGAGAGCCCTCACAGTTACAGTTCCAATTCCAGATCGGGTGTCGTCATGGGATGATATGGCTCCGCTTACATTCTAGGATATATTGTCATTTGTACAAAACCAACATTCACAACCATTACCTCCTTGTGCTCTTGATCCTCAAATTGCAAACTGTCTGCGAGATGTTCCCTATTAATTACAGCTGTAGTTCAGTTGTTCAACTTTGATTCCCGATTGGTGCAATGAAGTAGTTCAATCTTAGTTATTCTAATTAGTTTTTTGTAGGTTCACAGCCTGAGCTCACACTATGACTATTTTGCTGCTACCGCAAAGCCTGACTATATCACTCACTAGTCCTACTAGTAGTTTAACAACTTTACACGTTCCAATAGTTCAACTTAACAGTCCAATAGCTGTAGTGAAGAACTCTGAGTCCCATAAGTCCCATGCATGGGGGCAACTTCACTTAATAGACTTCGCCCATTTCACATAGGATTTAAATCCAGATAGAACCATTTCTTATGCACTGATGTTAATTAAGGTGAGTTAATATGTGAACTCTTCTTCACTACTGATACTAGCATATATATATACGTTTCATACCATTGTCATTTTGAATCTGGATATGTAATCTGATGATGAATATGGGACTTTAAACAAAATAAAGAAAAACTCTACAAATCTAAGATCAACGGGATGCCCTTGCACTCTTCAAAGGCCCACCACTTATTCCATAGCTGATAGGAAGTAAGGAGAAGAGAAGTTCCCCATCATTTCAACCTCTGAATACAGACATAGCTGCATTGGAGCCATGTTGGCTACTTAACGAGCATAAACTTCAGATGCATTTGTTGGAAGCATTCATTGTTACGGAAGTTCGGGATTCTGGTTCTGTTAGGCTTGCGCAACTCGATGGAGTTATCAGACAAGGATGGGTGAATAGCGCACGCCTGAAGCCCTATGCTTCTGCTAAGTCATCCAGTATGGTAGCACTCCTGTCACAGGGAGTGAGTTAGAGTAGGAGTTAGTGTTGCAGTTCTGTTTTGGTTGTTGCGTTAGTTTAGTTTTCTTTTTGCACCAGTCATTTGTGTTTTCCTTAGTTAGATAGATCATACTATTGTGGTCGGGGAACCAATATATTCAGCTTTTCATCGCCACCCAGAAGCCGCGTCACGTCGCGTCAGCCCAATTGTTTAGTATCAAAGAGCCGTTAAGGCATGATTAGTGCATTTACCGCTGCTTGTGTCAAATCGATGCTTTAGATCTTCGCATTTCAAGCTGGATACCGCCGAATCCCACTAAATCCACCATTAATGAAGTGTCAACCCGCTGTCATGGCTAAATGATAAAAAGCACATAAGTCCCACTCTGTTGGTCACTTTGCATCCTTGAAAGCCGAAGCATTTCGAACTGGAACCCTCACAGCGACGATAACAGTGTGATCACCGAGCTACCTCAAGACCTCCAGTTAACCTTGTCTACCAACGCCGTGTGCGTCTAATGGGGAAAAAAGCAGCCACTAAACCATCCGGCAGCAAAGCTGCAGCCAAGCAGCAGAAACCCACTGAGCCCAATAGCGAGAATGCCCAAGCTTTCATAGCTGGTGCTAACCTCTTGATAGGTAAATGGAAGAGTAAGGGTTAAGAATTCGAAGCTTTCAGGAGCCGCGCCTTTGCAGAGGTACCAGAGTTGGCTCCTTCAGGGCCTGAAGATGCACAAGGATCAGGCACACAGCAGAGTTAGCATCCTCGCTGGCTAGATACAAAGGTAAAGGTAAGGGCCGTAGAGGCAGCGGATCCATATCCATAACCAGATGAAGTTGATCCATATCCAGTAGCATCCCTTCCTTTTCGAAAGTAAGCATGCCCAGACCATAACATTCCGTATTATTTCATTAAGTAAGCTGGATAAAGTAGGCGCGCTTTTTCATTTTATTTTGAAAAGAATTAATTGATGGACAAGTGAAACGTCTCCATGTGAGCTCGTATATCAATGAAGTAGTTCTTATTTATTCCTTTTTCAATGGAACATTGCTGGCTTGTTGGCTGCTTGAATTCAATCATGAAATCATTAACTAATTCGTGTCTATCCCGAACTTAGTAATAACATATATAAAGTCTCAATGTGTGTGTGTCCCTGGGCTAATGCCGGCGAGTAGTATCCTTCTTGTTCGTGTAGGTGGTACTGTCATACTGTGTGAAAGGCTGTATTACTGGGTCTACCTTCCCAAAGTACTGTCTGACTGTAGCTCCACCTGTCCCTCCTTGGCTTGTAGCATCCTAACGTTTCAGTGCCTACCTGGTCTAGAAGGTCCATATCAAAGTATAAAGGCATAAAATGCATATATACAATACAAGTCTAAAGGCCAGGTCATAAGGCAAGTACTAAACTAACTCAAAGAGAGAGAGAGAGCAAGTATTGGATAAGATAGCCTGCCCATAACAAAATGGGAATGAAAGCAAAGCTCTGTGGTGGATTCATTTGGATATACTAAACCCAGGCAGGTAAGTTCGTGATGGTAGATCGTATGCCTATGCCATAGGTAGGTTGGTTAGGCAGGTGGTAATCGCCTAAAGTAGGTGGTGTAGGGTAGGTTATCTGATAAACCAAAAGCTAGGTAGGGATGTGTCTAAATCTAACAAGATTTGTGATGATAGGTGGGATGGCTTTAAAACTAAGTAGGCATCGTATGTCAAGATCTTAAGATAGCAAGCAAGACGCAAACAAACCCTGTCCTGCCTTGTTTCTCGTGGTGTATGCTCTACATAACTAAACCATATCGTGCTCCTTTGCAAACCTGGGTGTTCGTGATGTGGATGGATCGTAAATAATCTAATTGTAAAGTTTGATTGGGTGACCCCCTGCCCTGGCGGTGGTTCGTTCGGTCTCGGTGTGTGTGGTTAGCGAGCTGGAGTCTGTGTGGGATGAGCCAGCCAGCAACACAATAATCAATGTTCAGCGAGCAATACATTTATAATTAGGTATAAAGCTCTCTAAGAAGCCGTGATCAGCCAGCAGCCAATAATCCAATCCCTTACTTGGGGCTTGGCAGGTCTAAAAGAAAGGGAGGGACAAAGAAGAAAGGAGATAAGACGGCGAGGACCAACCCAATAAGCAATCAAGGAAGGCAGGGCTCGACCGTAAGGGTGAGGGCGAGCCAGCCGATCCAAAGAAGCCTTCTCTTCTATTACTCAAGCCATACTGGGCTGGGTTTTGGAGGCAAGCCATCTGTCGGTCTTCTACTTATTGCTTTATCTGTTGATAGCCCCGTTTGTTCATTTGGGGGTGGGCGAATATAGAGAAAAGGTAGATTGCCAGGCGGAGCAGAAGAGGATCTGGACCCCGTACCGGCTCACTATAGGGTAGGGCGATCTAACTAACTAACCACCGGTTTCACTCCCGGTCATGTTATAGCCGGCACATCCCCTCCTATCCTATTCCCTATCGGGTTCTCCATCCTTCACTGCTGGAGCTAAGGCGAGGCCTTCACCGCCAGCAGGCCTCAGCCAATTTTGAGTTTCGCCTTGCGACCGTATCCCCGTAGGATTGTTTCACGTGTTAGTTGGATTCCCCGATCCTAATCCCACTAGTAGGCAGTAGACTAAGGACGAACACCATCGCTACGGTGATGGACTACTGCAGTATCTGATCCTGTTTGCTCCCCATGCTTTCGCACCCCAGCGTCAGTGGGGACCCAGAGAGCTGCCTTCGCGGTTGGCGTTCCTTCGTATATCTTAGGATTTGATCCCTCCACACGAAATTCCACTCTCCCCTATCTCACTCAAGTGAAATGGTCAAGAAAGCACCCCGCCAGTGTTTTGGCGACTTTCACTTTCCACCCTTTTCAACGCCTACGTGCCCTTTACGCCCAGTCATTCCGAATAACACTTGCCCCCCCCGTATTACCGCGGCTGCTGGCACGGAGTTAGCCGGGGCTTCTTCCTCGAGTCCTGTCATGATCGAAACTCGACGAAAGAGCTTGACAAGCGACAGTGCCCTTCTTCACCCACGCGATATTGCTGGATCGGGCGTGAGCCCATTGTCCAATATTCCCCACTGCTGCCCCCCGAGGGAGTCTGGGCCGTGTCTCAGTCCCAGTGTGGCTGATCATCCGAAAAGACTAGCTAAGCATCATTGGCTTGGTCAGCCTTTACCTAACCAACTACCTGATACTACGTGGGCTCATCGAACAACGCGAATTAGCTTGCTTTATGAATTATTCAGGATTTGGAGTGAACTATTCGGCAGATTCCCACGCGTTACGCACCCGTTCGCCACTTTGCTTGCTGTGCCCCACGCCCAGCGCACCACTCGCATATCATTTGAGTGAGTGAGCACGCGCTAGGAGGGGGCCATTCATCTTGCCCTTCTGCCCCCACGTGGATGGATGGGGAAGCAAGCCACGTTCGACTTGCATGTGTTAAGCATATAGCTAGCGTTCGTTCTGAGCCAGGATCAAACTCTTGTTTTTGAGTATGATCTATTTTGAGCATAAAATCTCACCCATATGAATGAGTGAGCGACTCCGTCCTTTCGAATGCCGGCAGCCTTCATATTCATATATTATATATGTCATTATGCATTCATGATGCGCTTAAAGGTCGACCATAAGGATAGGACCCTAGAGGGGGCCCGACCGAGGTTAACAGGAGAGAATTTCATATGTTCACGACGGTATCGAATTCATTATTCGATCGATCCTTCTTAAATGCAAAATTATATATGTCATTGTGTTTCTCATTTCTTTCTTCCTTACCATTCATGAGAGATATTATGTATATGTAATCATGCATTCATTCGTTGCTCAATATTCCAAAACCTCCGCCACGCGTCAAATGGCTAATCTCATAGGGCCAAAGCATCAAACCTCCGCGTGGGGGCTTGCCAGTTTTCTTTTACTCCGCTCAGAGGGTAATTCCTTGGCTTTTTTGAAACTCTACTCTATACTGCCAGAGAAGCAAGCTTACCTCACCTATGGATTCCATATGGGGTCAAGCGGGCTTATGGTGGGATAATGGGGCCCATAGAAGGCTTATGGTGGGCTGTGATGCTCTACCCCGCGTCAATCTATTGCGCGCTGCCTACAGGAACAGGGAAGGATAGTTTCGGGCCTATCACAGCAGGAATGGGTCCAGCGCTACTTAGTGGCTGCTACTTAATTGATAGCCAAGGACGAAATGCAACGGTTTTCGTGCATCGGGGGCCCCATAGGGCGGGTGTACCTGAGGTGCGGGAGCAGCCAGCGCATCCAAGGGCACACCCAAGGGGACAACTGCGCAGCCAAGGTTTTGCAAGGGAGCAAGCCAAGGTGAAGGCGTAGCGCCAACCCGTTGCGTTAGGGGAGGGGCTACCTTCGCTTCTTCCTCTGCTCTCTCTGCTACTGATGGATTTGGATATGAAACTGGAACAACAGGCTATTACTTGGACATTGTCAATTGTGATAAAAGTAATAAAAAGTTGGAATGCACCGAAATATGCACCCGTAACTGCTGCTCCTGCAGGTGATGCCTCTGCCACTTTGAGCTGCAAGTACTGATGCTGCTCGGTAAGGGAAGGGACTACAGTAAGATATGTGTGGATCGCACGCTAATCGATGATGTACAATGATGGAATCTATATTTTTCACGTATGCCTCGGATGCTTCCTTTGCTTCTGATTCTTGAACTGGGCAAACAAGGTCACCTGGTACATGAATCTGCTCGATCAACAGGGTCAAATGCTTATGCCTACGTCTATGCCCTCGCTACTGATGGCGGTGAACCTGAAACATCTGTATCGCAATAATATAGATATGGATATGGTTCGGTACGGGATATCGTGGCTCTCCATCCAGTCTATGGTACGGCGTGCGCTTTTATCATTTATTGATCTAATCTCGGGGGTACAGCGCAAGCAATGGGTGAGCGATTTCCGTGCAAGTATGATTGATTATCCGGGTGTCACGTTTTCATGGTGTCTAGGAGGTGTAACACTTTTGATTGATGGTATTGGTTGTGCTGATTCAATTGGTGGTGAAACTGCTAGTTAAACTCGGTATGCCGGTCCTGGCTAAAAAACCATTCGGTAAACCATCTATGCCTTTTATGCCGGCTTAAATACTGCTAGCTTAGATACTGATAAGCAGGGTGCTTACTCGTATGCTTTCGGTAACTAGCCAGGCCAAGCCAAGGAAATAAGTAAAGTGAAGTGCATAAAGAGAAGAAACAACCCGGCTCTTCGCATAATTACATATATAATAGCAACATTGTCTGCTAAAGCGTAATTACATATATAACGAATGACAAGTAGCCACTCTGACCGAAGTCGCTTCTCCGTTCTCCGTAAAGTAGCTGCGGTCAAAATCATTATCTCTATCACTAAAAGCAGTAGGAACTGGATCACAATATGGAATCGTGGCTTATGGGCTTCCTCTACTCTCTCCACCGCCCGCTACTGGATTTACTACTCGCTTTGGATCAACTAGATATTAAACGACTGCGGAATCAACGGCTTACTCAACTGGCTCAACTGACTTAACATGATCAGAATAATATACTAATGGGTCCAGGTAACTCGCCCTAGCCCTTGCCTTTGACTCTGCCCTTGGAGGAAATGAAAAAATGGCTCTGCTACTCGATCTTAAACCTCTATAGCTGGTGGTTCAATTGCTGGTGGATCAACTGCTTCAACCGCTACTATTGGGTTTGGAACTTGCCCAGCTTAAGCTCTCACCTCCGCTGTAAAAGTGGACTACAAAGTGGGAACAAGGGCATATGCCTAGTATCAGGAAGGTACGCTGGGCTATGGGGTGCCGGGCTGGAGCTTTGCTTTCCTTTTATGCTTCTTTTGCTTCTGCGAGCACTGGTTCCTTCTTTAGATCTAGAGGTGGAAGTGAAACGATCAATGCTGCTGGTTTTTCGACTGGATCAATTGGAGCAACAATGACTGGGACTGAAGGATCTACTGCTTCCACTCGGTCATAAACTTCTATGGGATCGAAACGAGATGGGATGGTGGCTCGCTTTCGAACTAAAAGAGATGCTGTGGACTCTGCCCGTACTCTAGATACCTTTGCTGCTGCTTGCCTTAGATGCCTTTGCCTATGCCAGATCATTTATTGGTTTGGGGTCGACTGGATCTACTATTAGCTACTAGCTTTGTCTCTACTGCGTTTCTCACTACTGCTCGCGCGCGCGGCTCACTCTGCCTCTGGATCTCGGTCAACGATATCTACTGGTGGTACCGCTGCTACGGGTGTTACTCGCTCAGATACCAATGGTGCTTTTGCTCGGTCAAATGGGTAAACGGGTTATGCTGCGTAGAAGGCACTCGATCACCCAACAGGGAAAAATCGATCAAAACGAATCCTAGGCATCTCGAAATCCTCCATCAATGTGCGAAGAATGCATCGTATAATAAGAGCCAACACATTTCCTCTCTGATCTTTCGGTAGTGACAGTGCTCCAAGTATTGATCGAAGCAGAGTGGTAAGAGTGGATGGTTCAAAAGTGGAGTGAAGGGCATAGGGAACTAGAGAGATAAGAGTATAGGCTAATCTTATGATAAAAGTTGGTCAGATCGCAAAGGGTGGGAAGTGTTTATGGCATTTTGTAATGCTGGTGCTACCTTGGGAATACAGGGTAGTAGATTGCTCATTGAGATTGAATGGAAAGGCAAAGATCTGGGTCGTTGCTGGAAGGACTGAATTGAGGAATGACACGCTGGGAATGAATGAAAAATCGAGATGCTCTAGTTAGGTAACAGAGGGGAGAGAAGGGCTCATCTGGAAGTGAAAGGAAGGCACAGATCAAAGGCATCGATAGAAAATACTGGCTTGAGGAATAGCATTATGCGGGTGAACGACGATTGGGAACAACATTGGTGGTCATTGAGAATAGAGAATGGTGGATCTATGGCGCGTAGCCACTTTATGTTATTGGTACAGTTAGTAGAAACAATGTCGCGTGAGCGATCTCTACAGCCTGCGGTTCATAAATATTGGTTGAGAAGCAACCTCTATGCCTGGAAGTTCATGGCCTTTCGCGCTTCATTGCGTGCTCCCATGTTCCGGGTTAAACCCTACTTTTCGTACCTCATTCTTGGCTTGGTACATCTAAGTTTGTACTAAAGCCTCTAGTTGGACCCGTAAATGAAGGTGGGTGATTTACTACGTGTCTTATATACACAAATATGACCGCCCGGACATGTCATCGCAAGGTTAATGAATGAACCTACAAGACAAAAACAAAGGCAAGGTACAGGGGTAGGGGTAGGCAGAACAAAGGCAGGGACCACAGGCAGGCCAGGAACTACAGGCGGGGCTGGGGAAAGTAACTACTACCGGGCAGGAACTAAAGTAGCTAGGAGAAGGAACGAAAAGAACTAACTAAGGAACGGGAATTACGGGAAAGATCACAGCCGTAGCACAGCTATTGTAACAAATCCAATCGCTCATGCTAATTCATCGATGGCATAGGCGGCTGGTTCATCCATAGCGATGGAAGTGCATTCAGTGGTCGCAACTAAAGTGATAGCAAAAAAGGCTCGGGTTTGGGCTGATTGTATGTAGAGAGAAGGGCGGCGGATCAATCACGCAGGGAGTAGGAGCATATCGAGATTGATATCGAGACAAAGACCCATGATAAGTTCGAGCAGATTCATATCCAGTGGTAGAGGAAGTGTAATATCCCAAATGATATTTTTAAACTTAAAATGCAATAGACTTATAAAGAAATAAACTGAAATAAACACACAAAAAAATATATATTGATACGGGATGTCGATAAATCACCGAAGCTATTTTTATTAATCAGAAAAAGGATTGTAATACAAGAATATATAACATGAGCTGTTGCATAAAATGAGCAAACCCAGAAAGATCTCTGGCCCAATTGATGAATGACGCTGGCAATGATGTAGACGGCTCGGCAAGAAGACTGCTGCAAATCGGCTACGGCAAAACTATCACTGAACCCACTGAAGCACAAGTTGAAGATCCGAATGATCCTCACACCAATCCCTGAAGCTCTGCGAAAATTCTGAGTGAAGTCTCCTCAAGAGAGTTGGGTTTTCGTCCAACACTCACAAATCACCTAAGGGTTTCCGTCGTGGGGCTACGGCTGAAGTAGAGAACCACGTCTCACACCTCTCATACAATAAAATGATATGATCCAAAGATATCCCTCAATGAACTCCTTCCTTTCTTTTATAGATCTCTTGGAGCCTTCTAGAGCATTATTTTAATATTATTTTATTCATGGAGCACTTTTCCCTCTCATTAAAATATTCCTTTTTAATGCAGAAAAGAGTAAATCGGCTACCACGTCTCCTCCGGTCACTGAAACTCATGTCCAACTGTCCCATCATGGAGGTATCCTCGTCGCAATTCCAATGAGCTATTACACTAAGGTGTTTTGTCATGTATTCCTCCCGGAATGCCACCGTGAGCGTAATTAGCTGAGTTAAGCCCATAAATAACTCAAATTTCCGAAAGTTGTCGGAATGCACCAAAACGAAAGCCAAACTGCTCGGATGATGGAATATATCAAGAAAATGCCACCCGACCACATAGAAACTCCTCAAAACTCCTCCAAAAAGCTCCTGGGCCCGCTGATGACACCAACCTGTACCTGTGACCGATCTGCTCCTAACTCTGGAAGTCCCTCCTAGCCTTGTCATAGGTGACACCAAAAAAGGGAATATTACAGACCTTCCGCCCCAAGATTTCTTGCCCTCAAGCAATCAAAATATGTGGGCCACTCTGTTGGCCCGCCGCAACTGAGACCCAATGCCCGGATCCCATACAAACCTCTGGGTGCTGCTATGCACCTGTGTCAAACCACTTGGAATAGAACCCTCAATGCCAGGATCCCAAACTGATCTCTCACTGTACCAGTCAACAAACAATCCTCCCGGATCCCAACGCCACCATGGCCAATCATCGGCCAAGTCCCACGGCTCGGGTTGCGCACTGCCTTTGGCTATAGCTGATGCCCCATGAAATGAAGTCCGCCAACAAGCATCAATGCTCCCTGGCTCCTCCTGTGCTGTACCTCTAACTGTATAAGTTGCCGCACCAACTGCATACCAACTCATCACCTCTCTCCAATCCAAGTCCTGACTCAATCCCATGCTGATCCTGCACTCCTGAAATCGGGATGGAGTGCTGAAGAAATGACGACCTGGGCCCCACTGCCAGCTGGAATCTGTAACATCTGCTATGTCAAAGGGCCCCTGCTCTGTTGTGCTCCCTACGAAGAAAATCGTACCATCAAGAGGGTACCAACTCATGATCTCCCGCCAATCCATCCTAGAAGAAGAATCTAATGTAGCAACAACTGTATACGGAACACACCTGGAGTGTTGTCGCCAGCCCGTAATCAACTCACACCACTTTGCCCTATCTGCCAACGAAAGCTTCCTATAGAAGAAAGCCCCTCTCTCTATAATGGACCAAAGTGGGCAAGATGTACTGCAAGCCCCATCAATGTACTCCTGGAAAGTGCTACTCACTGAAAGTACTGCAGCTTTGTCGATTGCATGTACATCCATCTGCACCTCGTCAATGTGCCAGCCCAAAGATGGATGCTCCACCATCTCCAACAACTCCTCCCACTCCTGATCAGGAATGTCATGCTCTTGTTGTCTACTAGCCCCCTGCAGAACCATCCCATCAACCTCCAACACCTCCAGAGGATATGGATCTGCAACTGCTGTCACCGTACTCGATGTCTGTGCATCTGACTGCTCCTCCTCAATGGCTGACCCCAAGGTTAGCCGCATATCCATCATAGAATCAATGTGATCCTCCATCTGGCTCTCCCCAAAAGGACTATCATGCATGATGTGCATAGTATCCTCCTCTGCTAACTCATGCTCCATCATATGCTGCTCCGGATGAATTGTCACAAGTGACTCATCACCCTGAGTATCTCTCATAGAGTCCCCTGACTACTTACCCTGCACACTGGAATACATCTCTGGCCTACTTTCATCATCTCCGCACGACTGCTCTCGCTCCCCAGAAGCATCCGCATCTAATCTCATGGACTCACCTGAAGAAGAGTCCTCATCCTGGCATACAGAAGGGACATCTATCCGCTCTACCTCTGCCACCTCATCTGCATCTCTCAAACATGAGTGATCAGGCCCCCAAGGTTCTTTGCAAATGAAGCAAAGTCCCTTCCTCATTAGCTCATTTTTGCTGCCTGACCCACCAAACTGGAGCAGCTCCTCCCTAGTCAACTGTCTGCTGAGAAGCTCAATGTTTTGCTCAACTAGCCCTTGGGCTAGCTCATGAGCAGCGGGCGAGACCAACTGCTCTCTCCTCCAAATGCTCAACAACCGGGTCTGCAACTTTCGGCCAATGGTCTCATGGTCTCTCATACATGACGACGAGATGGACCGCATGTGTGCTATGACGGTGTCAGGATGATGTATCCTAATGCTAAAGAAGCATTGGAACATCTGCAGAATTAGGTCATCACACTCAAGGTCAAACATGATGACATAAGTCTCGATTGTAGCCACACTCCATAAAATATCAAGCTTCTTCCCGAAGGTAGATCCTGCACTGTTGTCCAAATCCTGAAAAGTCTCTACTATCAAGCTCATAATTCTCCTCATAACATCATCATTGTATGGAGCTATAGGTGCAGTCAACTTCATGATGTTACTGAAGCATAATGCAACTGGAAGTCTGACCCCCTCACACGGTTCCTCCAAGAACTTGGGTTGTATAAGAGCAAGCATGGCTGGTTTTAGAGTCCAAATCAGTTTTTGCCCTTCTTCTTGGCTTATTTTGGACAGAAGTTCATTAAGCTCATCTAGTTTGGACAAAACTCTCCATGTTATCTTCATGTGTTTTAAATCTGTCCCAAGTGCAAAAATTCTGTGACCAATCCCCAATTCTTCCTACAAACCTTCTGGTTGTCCTTTTTGAAGGATGGCACAAATCCCTCTTGAAAGAGGTCTGTTGTTCTGCTTGGTTTCTGGGTGTGTGCCATGGTTAATTTCTGTGTTCAATCTTCTCAAATCGTTTAGGAGTCCCTCCATCACGGAATGTTTGCATGAGAACATCATTTTCTGAGTTTGCTATATATTTTCCAGTGAAGTGTTTTAGCAAACAGGTTGCTTGCACAGTGTTGTAGGTGCAATATTTTATTGGTGCTATTCGCCAACACACAGTGACATTTACAGGAAGTATTCAGCCCTAACCAACAACTGATATCTATATTTTTAAGCTCATAAAATTTTTACAGCAATGGACAAAACTTCATAACCAAGACACAATGACCTTTCTTACTGATATTCATAAATGTATACTCAGGAAATATAGAATGGAACCTGGTTTATATATCTTCCACAATGTTGCAGTAGTCAAACATTGGAACAGGAGTATTTCTCAAGGATCGGCCCTTCATTCCTCTGAAATGCGTACTCTGATACAGCCACAGTGATAGTAGTCTTCTACACCAATGCATCAATCTTCAAACTCGGCAGTGTGGTCCACGCTTATTTCCAACACACACCCTCTCTGTAGCGTCCCACATCTAGCAGTAGAGATAAATCGACTGTTCCACAAGGCTAAAATCCTTGTAGGCTTCAGCCCCTATAGTTTTTGCAGCTCTCCAAAGTTAGTTCACGACATTCATAAAAGACATGGCTCCCTTCAAAGAAAAATTTACGGCTCCACTTAATAATATTATCACGAGATTTTAATTTAAACCATGGCTCTTAAAAAAATTACGAACTTCAGCACGTATATGAGTGGGCCCCTTCTGATATTAGGATTATAAAATTTAATCCTTAGCCCTACGGAAATATGCCGGAAAAATTCCACGGCAATCTGGGCTATCTATTAGAACTGAACAAGGTAACTATGGACCCCAATTTGGCGTTATCAGACTCTGCTCCCGACAATCGACCAATAACAATTCGATGTGGATTTCAAATCACTGTTGATAATTAAGCTTCCATACTGATCAGTGCAATGCAGTGGCCAAGTATTTCTATCTTCAGAAAAGTTCACGACCATGGCAAATCTATCAACAATTCTGGCTTCTTCTCGGCTCTTTTCAAACTCGAATCCTGTCAAACAAATATCGATGATGCTATCCTGTGCTTTAATCGACCTTGAAACAAAATTAAATCGACACACAAATCAAATGTGTCCACGGAATTCGGCCCCAAATTTAACTCCGTGTGCTCTCAGCCCTTCAAAATTGACAAATGCATCACATTTTCTTGTCACCAGCGTACATTTCCGGTCACATTCGAACAGGCTGATTCATACAAGGAAAATACCGCCCAAATTCAACTGCGTTTACATAGCTCGACTGCGGCTTTGACTCTCAGCCACCGTTGCTCATGCATGACATCTAATTGGCTTTTATCATTGGTGATAAACGTTTGTCTTGCTACATTTGCATGCTTTCCTGCTTAACAATTTCACCGAGAACGAACAACTGAAGTCGGCCTCTAAAGATTCCTTCGCGACACAGATGATGGGCTTTAGATTTGGTAATTTGGCTTAGCAACTTTGGGCTTCAGCCGTGTAATAAGCCTGAGGTTCAAATTATTTGGCCGACGTCAACTTGGCCCGTCAAAATAATTTGCACCAACAAATGTGACCCGGTTTTAAGCTTCGGCCCTTCCAAATGTGGCCCGGTTTTAACCTTTGCGTATCACCCAACCAGATGTGGCCTTTTTAAAGCTCCGCATGCAAACTCGATCTCAACCAATGGGCATCTGAACTTCTTACATTAATCACTGTCTCTGCCCTTTGTTAAATCTGTAGCAGAAGAACGGGCCACGCAGTGTGGATCAACTCACAATCTGAGGCCCCCACTGCTCATGCGTTCCTGGCCTGAATACAGTTTTGCCACCACAACTCAAAATATTTGGCCTGTGATAAGTAATGCTCTCAACATGTATTGAAGATTAGACCCGACCTTTCAATAATAGTTCGTAACATTTAAGAGAATTCGTGGAACTTCATTCCACTGCAAGACTGAGATTTTCGGTTTTTTTTTTTTTTCCAAAAATATTTGGCTGTTCCAGCAACCCTTCTAGCAATAATAGTTCTAACTGAAAACCCTGTAGACTGATCCAAGATTGAAGCTCTGATACCAACGTAATATCCCTAAATGGGATATTTTACTAAATTTGCATAAATTTACTTAATTCCCAAAATATGCCATAAGCACTGCAATTCAATACCACATAGAATAGGAAGAATCTCAACTTTTATTATAAATAATAACGGGGTTTACATATAAATTTGACCCTAAAAGAGCTGAGATGGAAAACTGGCCAACAATACAAGCTGCTGCACTGCTACACGGCGATGGCCTCCCAAAATGAGCTGCTGCACTCTTTCTCCGGCAACGGCTACCACTGAATCCACTGAAGCACCTGTTGAAGATCTGAATGATCCTCACACCAATCCCTGAAGCTCTACGAAACTTCTGAGTGAAGTCTCTTCAAGAGAGTTGGTTTTTCGTTCAACACTCACAAATCACCCGAGGGTTTCTGTCCCGGGGCTACGGCTGAAGTAGAGAACCACGTCTCACACCTCTCATACAATAAAATGATATGATCCAAAGATATCCCTCAATGGCCTCCTTCCTTTCTTTTATAGATCTCTTGGAGCCTTCTAGAGCATTATTTTATTATTATTTTATTCATGGAGCACTTTTCCCTCTTATTAAAATATTCATTTTTAATGCAGAAAAGAGTAAATCGGCTACCACGCCTCCTTCGGTCACTAAAACTCATGTCCAACTGTCCCATTATGGAGGTATCCTCGTCCCGGTTCCAATGAGCTATTACACTAAGGTGTTTTGTCATGTATTCCTCCCGGAATGCCACCATGAGCGTAATTAGCTGAGTTAAACCCATAAATAACTCAAATTTCCGAAAGTTGTCAGAATGCACCAAAACGAAAGCCAAACTGCTCGGATGATGGAATAGATCAAGTGAATGCAACCCGACCACATAGAAACTCCTCAAAACTCCAAAAAGCTCCTGGGCCTGTTGATGACACCAACCTATACCTATGCCCAGTCTGCTCCTAACTCTGGAAGTCCCTCCTAGCCCTGTCATAGGTGACACCAGAAAAGGGAATATTACAAAATTCCTCCGGAAATTCTTAGCAAACCCGCCCTAGAATTCCAGATCTATTCCTCAATTCTGCAACTGTGGGTCTCTTCCAACTGACCCTCAAGCCTTTCTCTTATACTTTTTCGTTGAACCCTTCAACGGACGAGATTAAATCATCCATCAACAGCTGAGATTAAAAGATTGTTTGATCCATGTGACTTAAGACAATTTCGGCACGTGCTAATTAATTCACTTTAATTATTTTATTTTCCTAAGTTAGACTTAGGAAATCCATTAAAAATAATTAATTATTTGAATAACTTGAACACCAACTGAAATTTCTCAAATCCCTTTCTGGGTTTTGGAGATCAAGTGTGTCCTAACCCCTCCACAAAATTTTAGGGCTACAACACACCCGATGCTACACCAACTTATACAAAATATCAATTGTGTGTTGGTATCATTGGTGCTTGCTGTGAGGGAGGTCATGGGGTCAAGCACCAACCTCCGCCAAGTCTGTACATAATATTTTTCTCCACCAACATTATAATATAACCTTTGTAAAGTTTAATAATTCGTACTTTGGCTTAATCGCTCCATAAGGCATGTATCCAACCTCTGTAATACATGCAAACTTTGGTATATAATAAAATACATAATATATGGATGCCCAAAATAAATTCGACCATATAACATATGAATTAGACCATAGTTGGACTTTGAACTGATATGAAGTTCGAACATTGGATAGGGTCCACCAGATGGGGCATGTGGCAGCCCCTGGCTGCACCACGTGTCCTCCTCTGGTTGGACCATTCCAACGATTTATAAAAAATTCAAATTCGACCTTAGGAGCACATTAAAAAAAAATCACCTTCAAACCTTTCTGGCGAATCCTGCAGTGACACTTGTCATAGTGTGATTGGAAACTGAAGAATATTTCCATAATATATTTATATTTCCTGACTGGGCTACCATGTCACCAACCTGTCACTTCTACAAAACAAATTTAGTTGTTTAGGAAAACGAACAGGAGGCTCTATCTTCATCCGGACTCCGTTTTCAACGAAACGAATTGCGTCGGATTCCTGGTGACGAGATCTTCGTTGTCGTTCAGTTTCCATTCGATTTCAAGCAATTTCATTTTTGATCTTTCATACTAAGCACCTGATCATTCCTCCCCACTAGAAGCCTTTTGGACCCCAAACTTTCTTTGATTACTGATCACGTGGATGAGGGTATAGTTCCCTCACACTTCCAGTCTCAATCCACTTAAATTTTCCCATTTTCATCAAATTGAGCTTTTCACAAAAAGTAAGTTTTTTCCTTGATTCTTGTGAGCCTCTCTTGTTGTTGTAGACACTGTCATACTGCAATTTCCATGAATTTGCAGAGTAGAAAGTTGTACTTGCAGAAACAAACTTGTTCCTAACTCGGTCATCAATCAAAGGAAACTTAAAAACTGTCTCACCTCGCAGACTATCATCCTGGCAATTCTTAGTTGATCTTTCTTTGTACTTGCGTCGAATCTTGACCAAGTATCTTCGCCATTGCCATGTACCCTTCGGAAACTAAAAACAAGCACTTGTGGAACCCATGCCTTCTTTGTCAAATTGCTTTGTCTCTTTCCCTTTGACCTTTGCACTCTCTTGCACCGACAGCTTGTTTCCAACACTGCTCAACACTGACGTTGACTGCTACAAATCTGTCACATCTTGTTTTCCTCCTTTCAAAGGCAACCTGTTAGAGTCCTGAAACATATCATTACAAGCATAAACAACTTTAATGAAATCAACTTGTTCATTCGATGCATCTTTTTGAAAGGCCTCATTCAAAACATCTCTATGTTTGATCATTAACAATGTCAAATTCTTATTTGCATTCACTGTCCTCTTCATTTCTCCTGCATGTATAAGAGACAAACTTGTCTTCTTCTTATGCACTCTAATTATGTACTCAATTCCATATTTAAACAATTGATACTTATTCTCATGGCGATGAAATACTGCTTTCCTATCATAAAGATAATGACTTCCCAAAACAATACCTGATATCTCAAGCGGCACCACATCAAGTTCAACTTCATCAAGAAAGTTTGAATTGATGGTGAATCTTAGTATGCACTTCCTTGTAACCTGCAAGTTTGCATTCTTGCATATCCACCCTAAAGGATAAGGTCTTGGATCTATAACAGTTTCAAGGTTTAACTGCTTAACTAAGTCGTCGGAAATAAAGTTAGCTTGAGACCCACTATCAAAAAGTGTGTCTATCTTGGTATGTTTAGAGACGACTCTAATATGAAAAAGTTCAATTCTCGTATCTTCATCTTGAGTAACATTGGAACAATTTGAAGAACTAGTGTTTGCTATGTTCTTACCTTTCAAACCCATGTCTTCATCTCCTGAATCTGAACCTAAGTCATGTTCAATTATAACAACAATTTTTCCCTTCTCTTTGGCTTTCAGTTTGTTTGGCTTCAACTCTAGATGAAACTGCCAAGTGTGGTCTTCATCATGGCCATTCTTCAAACAATGTTTACATGTGATTTTCTCTTTCTCTCTTTTGACAAAGCTATTTCTCTTTCCTCTTCCATAAAACTTTCCCTTTCCTTTACCCTCAGTACCACTTTTCTCATCTATATTCTATTTCCCTCTTGCTTCTAAATGTGTGGCTTGAACGCAAACCTCATCTAAGTTTGTGGGATTGAACATGAGAATACTGTGTGTAAGGTAACTATGCAAACCCCCTATATACTTTAACAAAGTTTCTTGAGAATACAAATTAATACCCAAAATAAGAGTTCTTCTCCTAAATTCATGAGTATAATCTTGCACACTTTGCCCTTTCAGCTGTATAAAATTTTGCCAGTCCATAATGGCTTTTTGCATGTAAGCTAGAGGATAAATTTGTCTTTTAATGGAAGCAATAAAACTTGACCAAGATATAAAGATCTTACCGTATTTTTTAATCTCTTCTCGAGTCCTTGCTTCCCACCATACAAGTGTTGATCCTTCCATCCTCAAGGAAGCCAATTGAATTTTTATGTCATCTTCATGAAGGTTTTGAATTCTGCAATACACCTCCAATTGACGTATCCAATTGTCCAATTTCTCTGCATTTATCTCGCCATTATGCATTAGAAGCTCAAATTTGACATCAAGTTTGAGTAAGGGAGTTTTTCCTTTTGGCGCTTTTGAATGAGTATGGGTAGTTTTGGTTGTGGAAGTGGAAGATGATGTTGATGGAGATGATGAGGATGATGATGAAGATGATGGAGATGGAGGAGGCTTTCCTCCACTGCCCTTTCAATCCTTCTCTTCATCCTTCTTTCCTTCTGAGGTTCCCTATCCATGTGGAGACTTAGAATTCTCTCCAATCATCCTGGTGTCCCTCTCTTCAAAGAGGATCCTAACGCTTTCAGTCAATTCATAGAGAGCCTTCTTGTAACTTTCCTCTTCTGAAATACCTTCAGTCTCTCCAAAACCTGACATGATGGCCATGGATTCAAGCTCAGCTTCTGGTTCAACTTGTACCTCTTCAATCTCAGCTTTTGGTGCAACTTGTACCTCCTCAATCTCAACTTCTTGAAATAAAACTTGAGGTGCTTCAAGTGCAACTGTGGGTGAAACTTTGGGTGGAGATAGTGCCCTTGTGGCTCTCCTTCTTCTGGTCCTAATCTCAAGACTAGCAACCAATAGTTTCCCTTCTCCTCTCTGCAACTTTAACCTTGTAAGCATCACAAATTTGTAACCATTAAAACCCTACTTGCACAAAACTCAAGCAAATCAAGCAAACAACCTTTGCAAACCTTTGCTTTGATAGAAACTTGATATGAAATTGAATGTTAGTTTTGTTGTGCTAATTTCATCTTCAGATTTATAAATAATTTGTTGATCACTTGCTTTATGTGCATAGTTTTCCTTGTTGTTTGTGAGTGGTAAATAGGTAAATAAACTGAGTTTATGTTAAATTCATGAGCAGAAAAACATTAAAAACATAATGATGAACAACATCAATAACATGTACAACAAACCATCAAAATTGATCCATTAACACAGGGTTTTGATGAAGGAGTTCAGCCCTCCTGGGCTACATCTCCTTGGTCCAGCTTCCATGTCTTGGGCCTCTGTATTAGCTCAAATGTGCAAACAAATGATGTTTACATTCACCTACTGCTCCTGAAACATGCTCCAATGTGTTCAGAATGTCCAAATCATTCAAAAATGACTCCTATTGCTCTCAATTTGGTTAAATTTTGCAAAAGATATGGCCAAAATAGATTGGCCTAGGAATTCTCCACTAAATCTGGAGATGACTCCAGTTAAGGCCGCCAAAATTGGGGGCAGCTCCGAATTTGGTGGCTCTGAAGAAAATTCCACTGAATTAGCTCGGAGTTTAATTAAATTAAGCGCAGTTTAAATGGGGATAAGTGTGGCTTAGCGCCATAAGCACATTTTAATATAATCATGTATTAAAACAAGGATTAGTGTAATTAACACAGGTTAAGATGCTTAAACACGTATTAAAATTTTTAACCCCGCGCTTAACAAAACTCTACCCCGGTCTTCCGCTGCGGTCCTGTGGTGAGGCCTTATGGGGAGGGGGATGGCCCCCTCCAAACCCCTGTCGGATGAACCTTTTGAATTCAAATACAAGGCGCAACCCAATGCAATTAAGATCCGCAGCGGTGCTGTGTTGGTATGGTTGGCGTGTCATGGGGTTGAGCCCCGACCTCCACCCAGTCTGTACATAATATTTTGCTCCACCAACATTATAATATAACCTTTGTAAAGTTTAATAATTCAGACTTTGGCTTAATCGTGTTGAGATTTTGTATAGTTGGTGTAGCATCGGATGTGCTCTAGCCCTGAAATTTTGTGGAGGGGCTAGGACACACTTGAAATCAAAAACCTAGAAAGTGTTTTGAGAAGTTTCAGTTGGTGTTCAAGCTATTCAAATAATTATTTATTTTAATGGATTTCCTAAGTCCAAACTTAGGAAAATTAAATAATTAAAGTGAATTAATTAACACATGTGCTAAAATTGTCTTAAGTCACATGGATCAAGTAGTCTTTTAATCTCAGTCATTGATGAATGTTTTAATCTCGATCATTGATGAGATGAATGAAAAAGTATAAGAGAAAGACTTGAGGGTCAATTGGAGGGACACACAGTTGCAGAGCTAAGGAATAGATCTGGAATTCTAGGGCAGGTTTGCTAAGAATTTCTAGAGGAATTTCCTGCAGCGAGGGGTAGTATTGGCTAAGGGGATGATCTGATCCCGGGGCCAAGAGTCAGTAAGAGGCAGAGGAGCAACAACAAGGACAGCGCAGAGAAGCAGAGCAACAACTACGTAGCCGCTGCGTAGGTGCTACGCAGGACAACGCAGAGGCTCCAGGGGCCTGCAGAAGTTACGCAGAGGGTCTCCAGGGCTAGCGTAAGGCCTGTGTCACCCTTCTAGGGGTTACGCAGTCCCCCTTTGGGCAGCGCAGTGGCATTCTAAGGCTAGCAAGGCTGACATTGGAGCTTCAGGGGCAGCGATGACGGTTTCTAGGGCCAGATTCAGACTAAGTCTTGTAAATCCCGTTTGAGGTTGTGGATCAGTCAGATATTTGGCACTAGAACTTCAGGTTAGCTGCAGATTTGATTTATTTTATTCTCTGTCAAGTTTTCTAGATCTGGAACCCAGATTTACTGTACTCAGAATCTACTTAATAATAAACCCTCATATCTATTACACCGATTTTCACGCTTTGGGTTTTTCCGGGGACTTATATCCAAAAATCCATATGTCACCTTGTTGTATGAGCGTATTATTCAGTAAATGATCTGCATGTGTAGGTTGTAGTTGTGTTTATTTCGGTAGTTTCTAAATCTAATTTCTAAAAATAACTTGTATTAATCTAAATCAAGTAGGAGAAAAAAACCAAGATACTGCAGTAGATTTTTCACATGGTATCAGAGAAATAGCAGATCAAGCTGAATCTCCAGCAATCGGCTAAAGAATGTTTTTTTTGCAGGGTGGCACAAGAAGCAGCAAATTCTGAAAGGGCATCTTGACAGCAAGAGAACACAGATCAAGAAGAGGACAACGTTGAAGTTGCAGAAGGCCTTCAGGCTTATGTAGACCCTTCCCAAGGCAGCGTAAGGACTGCGTCACCTAGTCTGGGGTTACACAGTCCACTTATGAGCAGCGTTGAGGCTACGCTAGGCCAGTCAATGAGACGTAGTCCAATCATTTCTCCAGTTGCAGAAGAATTTTGCCAAGATCCGAAAGCAGTGCTTCAGATCTCCAGCAGTGCTGGTGGGGTGGAGATTCTGCAAGTGCAGAATTGTGCCTAGCTAAGTCAACAAAGGCGGGAGGAAGATAGTTACTCAGCACATGGTTACTTGGGAGCGAGAGCGAAAGTGGGGAGCGAAAGCGGGAGCGAAAGCAGGGAGCGGGAGCAGGAGCACCATTTTCAAAAGCTCGCAGTTTGGAGCGTTTCGGGGAGTGATTTTTTTTAAATATATATATATTTTATATTTTTTTATATTTTGATGCATATATGTCACAAAAGCATGTAGAATGATGAATTAGACATAAAAAACATAAAAACATAGATTGAACCATATAACATCAATCATCTAGAAATTATAATCTTCATCAACCACGCCCACAAGTTGGAAACATACAACATATTGACTCTTGAGTCTCATGAATCATCAATCTTAAAGTTTCAAGCTTTCAAAATTCAATATATAACATTTATCATCATTGATTCATTGATTTCAAATTTCAATATATAACATTTTTCTTCATTGATATATATCATTTATCATCATTGATTCATTGATTTCAAAATTCAATATATAACATTTATCATCATTGATATATAACATTTATCATCACTGATTCATTGATCACCATAGTTGTACTTGGAAGCTAAGTGTAACCAATAACCATAATGAAATGTTATAAAATGAAATGAAATGAACTTTCGTGAAGCATCATATTCATAATTCATAATGACTTATAAACTTATAAATGCCAACTTCAAAGTTTCACCTTTCAAATTCAAACTTCAAACTTAAATTGTCATATATTGTTTACAAAAATTATCATAATAAATATGAAAGAGTCAAGTTTCAATTGTTCAGCAGTTATAAAAGTTAAAAACTACTAGAAAATAGAAAAGACTAGTAAACAACAAATCTATTTTATTTATTAACTAGCCCCTTGCCACGCCCACGAGAAATGTCTAATTTGTGAGAACCACGAGGCAATGGTGGTCTTCTAGTACTCTCAGGAGTACCACGACCATAACTAGAAGGCGGAGGGCAATGTGAAGATGTAGGTGGAGGCTGAATCTGCAAAGGAACAATAGTTGGAAATCGAACATTGGCACTGGCACCCGCACTGCTACTGGATGGTGGGACTGGCCCTGTGTGTGGTGGTGGCATGGCTGTTGTTGCTTCATCATCATCCCTCAAAAGTTTTGCTTCCAATTCTTCCATATGTACAGTGTCATCCTCCAAATTATCATCCTCTGGGTTGTTGTCCCAAACTTTATATGATTGATCCTCATATGCCCGATCACAGTAATGACTCAACAACCTCAAGTTGTAATGCACATAAACCAAGCTTTCAGCTCGGTTTTCATTCAACCTGTTTCTTCTCACATTATGTATGAAGTTGTAGGTGCTCCAACACCTCTCTGCAGAAGAAGTATTCACAACTTGTGAGAGAACTTTTTTTTCCAACTTTGGCAAAAGTCCCATGCTGCCATATGCTTCCCACCATGTGAGAGCATCAAATCTGTCTTTGTCTTCCATTGCATGGAAAGAACCAAAGTTACCAGTGCAACTGAAGTATCTGCCTAATTCAAGGCGCAATCTAGCACACTCCTCCCTGTCGGGGACCAACTTGTCTAATGCTTTCATGTATCCCTCTTGTATCTCTGGATCTGTGTGAGGTTTGATCCTAACCCCACCTCCAAGTGCAGGTTGGCCCAACCAAGATGGAGAGTAGTATTTTGGCATAAGGATATATGCCAAGGCATGTAGTGGAACATTAAGTTTATTCCACCGTGCACACACACAGTTGTGAATCATTGCATACAAGTTGGGATCATTTTCCTTAACAACGTCTTTTATTTGCCCCAACATGCCATCCATCTGCTCATACACCTTCCCAATCACTGGTTTATCTGTATCTAAAAAGTGAATCATGTGATAAATGGGCTTGGTGAAATTCAAAATGTCCCTCACACGTGCCCAAAACAAAGGATCAAGGGCGATCTCCTCCAACTTTTCAAAACCTTCCCTGTCAACTATTGTTGATGCCCTGTCCTTTAATACCTGCCAGTGTGGACTTGATACCATGGCTGCCAATGACTCTCTTACCTTCAAAAGGCGCCTGAAGGTGAGGTAATAGCTAGAAAATCTAGTCTTTGCTATCTTCAACAACTCCAATTTTGAGTGAGTACGGAAAAGCCCATGGCTATTGCTATGATTTGTAATAAATTTTATCATTTTTTACCTCTCTTGTACAAATCACCAAGCCATTTGTATTGAGGTTGTTTGTTTTTAATTATATCATGCATCAAAAGGTTCATTGTGTGAACCAAACACCCATACCAAAATATGTTGGGGTATTTATCCTCAATAATTGCTCTCGTTGCCTTACAATTAGTAGCATTATCAGTGATGACTTGGACGACATTGTATGGCCCAATACTTTCAATTGTTTCAAGTAATGGTTCTACAATGTTAATGCCGATCTTGAATTTGTCTGAATAATCATATGCTAAAAGGAATATTGCTCCACTAACGGACACAACCAAAACACTTATCAATGGCTTTCCTTTTACATTGGTCCATCCATAAGATACAATGGACACCCCATGCTCATTCCAAGAACTTTTCATTCTATTCAAAGAATGACTTATTTAGCTTTTTCATGATCAAGTCTCACGGTTTTGGCCTTGTCATACCCAGGGATCCTGTATCCTTTGGGGGCATCATTAATGGCAGAAACCATTTCATGCCAATAAGGTGAGCGAAGAACATTGAATGGTACCCCACATGCATAGAGAAACCGGAATTTTTTTGAATCCACATCATTCCTAGACCCTTCGTCAAGGAAATCGGATATGGTTCTATGCCTTAAGGATATGTTTGGTCCAGGTGTGCCTCCATATCCATTGCCATGGGTGGAAGTTGATGGACTTCTTTGTCCATGATGTGATGGACCTGATGGTGCATAAGAATCAATGAAACCCCTAGATCTTTTAGATCTCTGTAGAGCAACCTCCTCTTCCGTTCTGTATTTCTCTCTCTGTTGCTGGCACACTTACACAAATTTTAATTCCTAGATTTTTCTCTCCGTCCCCTGGCATTTTCCCACAAAGGTGCCTTTTGGTACGGGTGTATGAACTTGTGTATTCTTTATTGCAATGGGGGCAAAGAAATTTAGTGGTCCCACCACCTTTCCTTCCTTCCTGCCTCTGAACATATTTCCACAATGGTGTTTGACTTTGGTCTTGTTTAGTTGGGGTCTTTGTGGCCTCATGTTCTCCACTCTCCCCTTCCTCCTCAACATACTCCTCCTTTTCAGGATTTTCATCAAATCCAGATTCCACTATAATCCACTTCTTCATCCTCCTCTTCTCTAATGGGCCTCTTTCTTCTACTCTCCAACACCATTATTACAAAGAAAGGAACCAACATGAAGAAAATCCCTAGCCATATAGCCATGATATTTCAAGTTTCTAGCCTGCAAAAAATTGGAGGAATGCCAAATGGGAATAGGAAAAAATGCAAAATAGAAAAAAAATAATTCAATTTTTCACTTTTCAACACATTAAAATGCAACATTGAGAAAAAAATTCAAGTTTTCATTTTTGAACAACTTAAAAATGCAATATATAAAATAAAAAACTAGATTAGAGAGTCCTACCTCTTTGTCCTAAGTCCTGACTCCTTCAATCCTCCTTGTTGCTCTCTTTAAGCTCCTTGCTCTCTCCTGTTGCTCTCTTGCAGCTTACTCCTTTGCTCTCTCCTTGCTCTCCCCTTGCTCTCAAGCTCTCTCCTTGCTCTCAAACAAACAACAATAACAACAATGAGGAGGGGAGGGCTTTTTATTACCCACCCCCCCTCCCTCCCAAAAAAATTTGCCGTCCAAATTTTTTTCCGTGCTGGGGAGCGTTTTTTTGCCGGCGAGTGTTCGGGAGCGAACGCTCCCCGAGCGCTCCCTCCATTTAAAAAACGCTCCCGAACGTTTTTTTAATGGAGGAAGTGCTCGGGGAGTGTTTGCTCTCGAGCGCTCCCTAAGATGCTCCCTAGAAAACAGGGAGCGTTTATTCAGGCTCGGAAGCGCGCTCCCAAAGCGCTCCCCAAAGGAGCGTGTTTTGGGAGCAGGATTTGGGGTGGGGGAGGGTACGATTCCCAGCAACCTTGACTCAGCAAATCTGAGATTGGATCAAGAGGATCGGAGAGTGTTGTCCATTTGTGTTTGGGTGAAATATTTCCAGGAGGGAAATCAGTCTTCAACAGAAGCAGTTACTAGAGGGTTTCTAGTCACCAAGAAACCCATATCCAGAGGGAGAAGTATTGTTTTTGTAAGTATTGTTTATGTCAGATCTAAGCAAGATGGCTCGAATGGACTGAGGGATCAAGATAGAATGGACGACATGTCCAATTATGTTATCTGGATGGCCAGAATCTTTTCAATTCTGGATGAGTATGGTCTCAAAGATCATGCAAAGAAGGTTCTTACTGTACCAACCGATGCGGATCCTCTGAAGAAGTATGAACAAAATCAAGCGCGCACTAAGTGTTTGATTATAGACAGAGTCAAGGACCACTTGATTCCTCATATTGCTGGAAAGACTTCAGTAAATGACATGTGGGTAGCCTTGGACACGATGTACCAAGGAGGCTTTGTCCAAAGAATAATGCTTTTGGAGAACCAGATGCTGTTGTTCCAAATGATGAAGGGTGAAGAGATAGATCCATTCCTCTTCAGACTTCAAGCCATTCAAGATCAGCTAGTTGGCATCAGTGCTACTCCAAATGAGGGGATCTTAGTGAATACCTCTCTGAATGTAGTCTCGGAAGATTGGGAAATGTTTGTCCAAAGCATTGTGGGAAGGGCAGCGTTACCATCTTGGGCTGACATGTGGGCTATCCTCCGCCAAGAGGAGATCAGGAGGGTCACCAAGCAGCAGAATATCAGTGGAGGAAGCGAAAAGGCCAAAATCAAGGAAGAGGAGGATGCATCCCTTACATCAATGGAAAAGAAACGACAAGGGAAGAAGAAGGACCTTTCCAAGGTCCGATGCTTTAACTGTGGTGACCTTGGACATTTCGCTAGCAGTTGTCCTAAGAAGAAGGACAAAGGATATTCTGATTCCAAGGCTGCAACAGCAAAGGAAAATGGCTTTGATGATGATGCAGCGATAAGTGCTCATGTGCCTCGAGAGAAGAGGTGGTTTGACATGGATTTGTAGAGCATCTACAGATAGACTGGTAGGATCCTTGAGTCAGCCCTACTCTTGGATCACATACGAGCTATGGGAACCTTAAGACGGTAGCGGGATGAGTCGGGAGATGGTTGCAGAAGGCCACATTGAAGCGGAAGAGGGAGCTGAAGAGATGAAGAGGGAGAAAAGTAATGCAGAGGCAACATCAACGTGGAGGCAGCAACGCAAAGGGGCTGATGGGACTTCAACAGCGCAGAGAAGCTGTGCTCACGCAGTGCAATGTTCAACATGACAGTGTCTCCAGGAATAGACAGCATAAATCAGCACCCAGGGAGCTTCAGTGGTGGAAGGAAACTTGACTTATCTGTCAAACAGTTGGACAGAATCTTTTCAGTTGCTTACTTCTCAGCAACTGAGTCGCAGTGCAGCAATTGGTAGTGGCAGTGCTATGGGCAGCATGATGCAGCAATTTGAGAGGGTGTTGCAGTACAGATGTGGCAGTGTCAGTGGCAGTGGCATGGGCAGCAGTACAGAGAGTAGCAGTGCAGTGGATGGAGGGCAGCAGGCCAAGCATCAGCAACACAGAATCTAGCTTCAAGATCTTGTAGTGCATGGTGTGGATGCATTGCTAGAGTACACTTTCCTAGAGCACACTCCGTGCTAAGAGGGAGCGTTGAGATTTTGTATAGTTGGTGTAGCATCAGGTGTTCTCTAGCCCTGAAATTTTGTGGAGGGGCTAGGACACACTTGAACTCCAAAACTCAGAAAGTGTTTTGAGAAATTTCAGTTGGTGATCAAGTTATTCAAATAATTAATTATTTTAATGGATTTCCTAAGTCTAAACTTAGGAAAATTAAATAATTAAAGTGAATTAATTAACACATGTGCTGAAATTGTCTTAAGTCACATGGATCAAACAGTGTTTTAATCTCAGTCGTTGATGAATGTTTTAATCTCGGTCGTTGATGAGATGAAGGAAAAAGTATAAGGGAAAGGCTTGAGGGTCAGTTGGAGGAACAGACAGTTGCAGAGTTGAGGAATAGATCTGGAATTCTAGGGCGAGTTTGCTACGAATTTCCAGAGGAATTTCCTGCAGCAAGGGGTAGTATTGGCTAAGGGGATGATCTGATCTCGGGGCCAAGGGTCAGTAAGAGGCAAAGGAGTAGCAACAAGGATAGCACAGAGAAGCAAAGTAGCAACTACGCAGGACTGCACAGAGGCTTCAGGGGGCTGCAGAAGTTACGCAAAAGGTCTCCAGGGCCAGCGTAAGGCCTGCGTCACCCTTCTAGGGGTTACACAGTCCCTCTCTGGGCAGTGCAGTGGCATTCTGAGGCTAGCAGGGCTAATGCTGGGGCTTCAGGGGCAGTTTGAGGGTTTCTAGGGCCAAATCCGGGCCGAGTCTTGTAAATCCCGTTTGAGGGTGTGGATCAGTCAGATATTTGGCACTAGAACTTTAGGTTAGCTGCAGATTTGATTTATCTTATTCTCTGTCGGGTTTTCCAGATCTGGAACCTAGATTTAGTGTACTCATAATTTACTTAATAATAAACCCTCATATCTATTGCACCGGTTTTCCCGCTTTGGGTTTTTCCGGGGACTTATGTCCAAAAATCCATGTGTCACTTTGTTGTATGAGTGCATTATTCAGTAAATGATCTACATGTGTAGGTTGTAGTTATGTTTATTTCGGTATTTTCTGAATCTAATTTTTGAAAATAACTTGCATTAATCTAAATCAAGTAAGAGAAATAAACCAAGATACTGCAGTAGATTTTTCACTAATCGCTCCATAAGGCATGTATCCAACCTTTGTAATACATGCAAACTTTGGTATATAGTAAAAATACATAATATATGGATAGGGTCCACCAGAGGGGGCACGTGGCGGCCCCTGGCTGCACCACGTGTCTGCCTCTAGTTGGACCATTCCAACAATTTAAAAAAAAATCAAATTCGACCTTAGGAGCACATTAAAAAAAAATTCACCTTCAAACCTTTCAGGGGAATCCTGCAGTGACACTTGTCATAGTGTCATTGGGCAAACTGAATCCCAGAATATATTTAAATTTGTTGATTGGGCTGCCATGTCACCAACCTGTCACTTCTGCAAAAAAAATTTAGTTGTTTAGGAAAACGAATAGCAGTCTCTATCTTCTTCATCCAGACTCCGTTTTTGACGAAACGAATTGCGTCGGATTCCTAGCGACAAGCTCTTCGTTGTCGTTCAGTTTCCATTTGATTTAGATCACTTTCATTTTTGAGCTTTTACACTAAGCACTCGATCACTGGAGCAGTGGGTGCAAAAGATCATGGAAGAAGCATAGGCAAGCTGGGACGCTGAAGTCTAGAGCAGCGCAGAGAAGAGGCAGCAACGCAGAGGCTGATGGGATTTCAACAGCGCAGAGGCAGTGCTTACGCAGTGCCGTGTAGCATACAATGCAGTGCTTCAGAGAGACAACATAGAGCAGCCACAGAGGGAGCTTCAGTGATGAGATGCAGCCCAAATGACTTGTTTGTCAGTGATTGGGTGATTATCCTTCAGTTGCTACTTCCCAGCAACTGAGTTGTAGTGCAACAGTTAGCACTGGCAGTGCTATGGGCAGCATGATGCAATAATTTGAGAGGGATTTGCAGTACAGATGTGACAGTGTCAGCGGCGGTGGCATGGGCAACAATACAGTGGCAGCAGCGCAGTGGATGGAGGGCAACAAGCCAAGCATCAGCAGCGCAGAGACCGATGCGGAGATCTGGTGATGCTTCAGTGTGGAAGTATTGCTAGAGCACACTCCTCGCTAAGAGGGAGTGTTGATATTTTGGGGTAGCATCGGGTGTGCTCTAGCTCCGAAACATTGTGGAGGGGCTAAGACACACGAGATCTCCAAGACCCAAAAAGCGTTTGGAGAAATTTCATCATGTGTAATAGTTATTCAAATAATTAAATTTTTTAATGAGGACCCTAAGCCTAACTTAGGGAAATTGAAAAGTTAAAGTGAATTTGTAATATTCCTAATTAGCATTGCTAATTGGAATATTTCATTTTTGTTTAATTTTGCCGCTTTAGCTAAAAATAATAAATAAAGTGAGAAATAAGAGGGGTCATCTCACTTTATAAAATAAAGTGCTTTCCTAGTTGATTGGCGTTGTAACTTAAAGAGGGGGCCTTGGGGGTCCACATGAGTATGAGGGGAGGCCTCACACTGACCCAAGGTTAACTGCGCAGGCCAAGGAGAGTGAAGGACGCAGTCAAGGTTTTGGAGGGAGTTTAGCACTATAAAAGGTGGGGTTCTCACCTCATTTGGGCATGCATGATTTGATATTGATATTGAGAGCTAGACTTATGTCTGCTTCAGCACGCCGGTTGTTTAGTCGGTCTGCAGCACTGTTTAGTGCAACCGAGTGTCTCCGGTCGGAGATCTCACCCTTAGCCTCGGGGGACTTCGAGTGCCTGCCCTGGTAAGGTTATTTTCTTGGTATCACCCTTAGCCTCGGGGGACTTCGAGTGCCTGCCCTGGTAAGGTTATTTTCTGAGCATCATCCTTCAGTTTCAGTGGTAATCAGCAGCAGTTTCTGGTGGAGATTTTGGAGAGGAGAGAGATACCCCTTCTTGGTGCCTTGAATCCGAAGGCCAGGGCACGGTCCCCGCCGGGCGGGAGGACGCGGATCCGGTGAATCTGGCAGGCGCGGGCCCGCGGAGGAATGGGGCGCGGTCTGGATAGGAGGACTCGGATCCAGCGGTCCGGCGAGGAGAAGGCGCGCTCTGGGCGGGGGGGACGCGGTCTGACATCGCTCGAGGGTAGGAGAGACTCGAGGCGCGGGACGGGGAGGACGCGGGGCCGGCCGAGATCTGGCTGCGGAGGGCCCCGCGGTCTAGAGGGAATGGGGCCGCGGTCACATGGATGAGGAGGGGACTTCGAGATCCGGTCGGGGAGGACGCGGATGCGATGAGCGAGGTCTTTGTGTGGGCGCGGCGTTTTTCGGTGCTTCCGACCACAGGGAGTGGAATCATCTCATACGGAGGAATTTTGTGGTTGGATTCCCCCTTCTTGCCAGCGTTTCATCTGTCTTCTGCGCTGTCACTAGCAGAGACAACGTTTTCACTTGTGAGGGCTTCAGTTTCACATTTCCTGGGGGTTGTCTGGAGGATTGAGATCAGCCATCTTTCTAGTTTCCAGCTCATAGTTCCAGTGCATTCCAGCAGCAGTTTTTCATAGCAGTTCTTCAGCCAGCTAGGACGCTGTCCTTATTTGCAGCCATTATCTGTTCTGAGAGGGTCTCCACTTTCCTAGGGCAAGGATAGGTGCACTCATTCTGATTATCTTGTACTCCTATCTATGTGTTCTCAGATTAATAAAATGGCTTAGTGTTCTGGCATTCTATGTGTACTTGTTCCATTATCTGGTTCCAACATTTTGTTTTATATATCTGTTTGGCATATTTCTGTGTATTACTGGTTATTTCCCTTTTGGGGATATTACGGTGGTATCAAAGCATAATTACGCTCGGCACATTGGACTATGACATCGGGAAAGAATATCAAAGTTTACGAGCAATAGCAGTTGCAATTGCAACCCAATACCAAAAAAAACGATTGGAAAAGGGCCAAAATATAAAGGGTCAAATTTTGAAGTTTGTCTTTAAGAAACGTTTTACGGTTAATGGGTTTTGAACTGAGATCGACTTCCCAAATTCTAGAATTTTTACGAGTAGTTTCGGTGGGTAAATCGGAGGTCGAAAGTTAAGCAACGTGTCGGTTTGCGACGGCCGTACGGTTGCGAGCTGTGAACACATAGTAGAAAGAGCGATGTGATTGATGATGAAGTTGAAACGCTCCTCCAACACATACAGGATGTGTCACAGAGACTCGCTGCGCTAGCGGTTAGGCAGCGGGAAACCCCAAGGGGTTTTCAGATTGATGAGGGATCGTGCACATCCCACCATTTGCCGGAGCATGTTGCCACTTGGCATATGGCATCACATACACCCACACGTCCTACCATGCCCACATTCTTGCCAAAGGACACAGGGACAACAGTACAGCGAGAGGTAGATCCGGCTCGGATGGCCGACATTCTTGCAGAGTACCAGGCTTTCGGACCAGCGTTCATGAAGGCTCTCTCGTTCAGAAAATATATCCAGATCCAGTATGGCATTAGCCTCCGTGATCATCACCGGGGGCACCGGCATCTTCATGGTGGAGACTACCACCGCACAGCTAGTAGAGATTATGATCAGCTCCAGCGTGATAGTAGACCTCACAACTCTCACAGAGGGAACAAGCACTCACATGATAGGGGCTTACAGCGCACAGTGGACAGATTCCATCTACCGACATTTGACGGGTCATCTAGGCGCTCAGAAAAAGCTTGGGTGGACAAGTTGGATACCCCTTTCCAGCTTGACCGAGTATCGGAGAGGACAACCATTAAAATGGTTACCTCGCACTTGGAGGATGAGGACACACAGGATTGCAGGGAGTTCGAGGATACACCTAGTGTGACACAGGACTCACCATCATTAGAGTCCTCCTTGACCGTGCCGGTTGATATCGTAGTGGAGGAGGTAGAGCCTACCCCGGTAGAGCCATCCACTGAGGTGATGACTGGAGCCATGTCCGAGTCTTCGGGTGGTAGCGGCACACGACAGATGGGTGAGGTATCAGGAGATATATCTACTATCGATGAGGCACTAGGAGACACAGAGGCATTGGATGATGGTCGCAGACAGCGGTATCATCGGCTTCGGACGGACCTTCGAGCTTTGAGGGAGAAGGCCGCGTCGGTACGGGAGACCATTTTGTTGCAGGACCAGGAGCTGGAGGGTATGAGAGCGACTTGTGCCAAGTCGGCGGCCAAGTTGGTCCGCATTGGGGAACAACTGGATTCCCTGATGGTACAACCTGAGGCCACATTGCAGCATCAGATCATTCCCTTTCAGGCATGCATGGATGGGACTAGTAGTATTGTTGGGTCATCTCTTTCCGTTGGAGAGAGAGAGGCAGAGCCACCTAGTCAGGTCTCATATGTTGACTTGGATAGTGGTATGAGACGATCAGAGTTGCACAGGGTACAGCAGCCACGTGTTGAGGTTGGATGGCGAGAGATTTTTAGTTGGTACTCGGTGGAGCGGGCTATGGAGATAGTGGTGGACCCAGGTACAGTTCAGCAGGAGTTCCTAGGTGTTGAGCATACAGGGACCCCAGATTGGCATTGGGATCCAGGTGGGATCACCTATCATTTCCCAGGCAGGTCGGCTGACTATGCCGTGGAGAGTACAGTTGGCCTAGTAGCAGAGCATGTGCAGTTTGGGTCAGCTCCAGTGGCCAACCAGTTTATGGGCAGACTCCCTAGATTGTTTTGGTGTGACACTCGTACACGGGATCACGGGGTGGTCAACATACCTTGGCAGGAGTTTGTCGGAGGAGGTGGCATTGGCAGGCCACCAGATGGCGCCTTGTATGGGGCCAAGGATTCTTCACCTTTGTGTGGGGCACAGAGGACGCAACAGAGCCGAGCAGTGGTGGTAACACTACTGACACTTAGGGAGATTCACTTCTCGGACCCCTTGAGGAGGATTTGGAGTGATGATCCTTTCGTCGGCAGGTATAGTGATGCGACGGTGGAGACGATGTTACCGATTGGTGGTAGTCCGATATGTAGAGGCACAGCTCTAGGACATCACATCCATGGATGTGTGGGAGCCTCTAGTAGTGATCAGTCGACTACTGGTAGACATGGAGCTACATGGTGGTGTAGTGTAGTGTGTGGGACTACATTGAGGAGTAGGAGTGCCCTACATCACATTGAGAGCATACAGAGAGTGACCGATGCATGGACACAGTCAGGGCGCGAGAGGGTACAGGGTGCTACAGCAGCAGCACATGGTATCCAGCAGCATACCGAGGTATGCCTCAGTGTGCAGTGGCATGTTGAGGAGTGTATGGATGATCAGTGGTATGCGAGGGCACACGGTGCTACACAGCAGGATCTTAGAGCATTGCTTCTAGAGAGACGCATGGACAGGGACTTCGGGCTTACCTTTGGGAGTAGTTCACCCAGGATGGATGGAGAGACTTCTCAGCAGTGGCACTGGGTTGGGGTGCTAGTTGACAGCCACAGGTTGGGGGATGAGATGATCCTTTGCAGAGGTGGTGCATCAGTCGTCACTGAACCTACGCTTGGGGAGCAGGTCATGAGGGAGACATGCATCATTTTTCCCTCAGGGCATGTCGAGATCATGCATGAGCAGAGGATACGGGGTACAGCAGAGGTAGTATCCCAGTATGTGTCTGGGCTCCAGACACTGTATCGACACGTTGTCGAGAGGGTGGATAGCATGTTCGATGCGGTTGAGATGGCGGAGGTAGAACAGGAGGGCATTCCTTCTGTATGCCAGGGTGAGGACTCCTTTTCACATGAGTCCATAGGATCAGTTGAGGCCGCTTCTGGGGAGCGAGGGCAGTCATGCATGGATGGTGGCCGATGGGCGGAGGCCTGCTAGTGTCCGGGGGTGAGCGGTCGGTACGTGACATTCGTCGCGGTGTCGGTACGAGATCTGCCTTTCCTCTGGGTTGATGGGATTGTTATGCAGGGGGCTAGTAGACAGCGGGAGTTGTTGGATATGTTGGAGCATCCATCTCTGGGTCGACACTGGGATGAGGCACAGATAGATGTACTCGCGGTCAGCAGAGCTGCAGCGTTTTTAGTGGGTAGCACTCTCCAGGAGTACATCGATGGAGCTTGCAGCATACCTTGCCCACTTTTGCCCATTATAGAGAGAGGGGCTTCCTTCTACAGGCAGCTTCCATTGACAGACAGGGTAGAGCAGTGGGAGTTGATTACAGGCTGGCGACAACATCCCAGGCATGTTCCATATACCGTTGTTGTTGCTACATCAGATTCTTCTTCTAGGATGGACTGGCGGGAGATCATGAGTTGGTACCCTCTAGATGGTACGATATTCTTCGTAGGGAGCACAGTCGAGCAGGGGCCCTTGGACATAACAGAGGTTATAGATTCCAGCTGGCAGGGCGGCACAGGACATCATTTCTTCAGCACTCCATCCCGATTTCAGGAGAGCAGGATCGGCTTGGGATTGAGTCACAACTTGGATTGGAGAGAGGTGATGAGTTGGTATGCAGTTGGAGGGGTAGCATATGCAGTTACAGGTACAGCACAGCAGGAGCCCGGGAGCATTGATGCTTGCTGGTGGGCTTCACCTCTGAGAGCATCAGCTATCGCCAGAGACATTGCGCAGCCTGAGCCGTGGGACTTGGGCGATGATTGGCCATGGTGGCATTGGGATCCGGGAAGATTGTTTGTTGACTGGGACAGACAGAGATCAGTTTGGGATTCCGGCATTGAGGGATCTGTTCCGAGAGGTTTGAAACAGGTGCATAGTAGCACCCAGAGGTTGGTATGGGATCCAGGCATTGGGTCTGAGATGCGGCAGGCCAACAGAGTGGCCCACATATTTCGATT
The DNA here is from genome assembly GCA_034641835.2 of Pinus albicaulis. Taxonomy (NCBI): domain Eukaryota; kingdom Viridiplantae; phylum Streptophyta; class Pinopsida; order Pinales; family Pinaceae; genus Pinus; species Pinus albicaulis. The sequence continues at coordinate 108,434 of JAXQQM020070377.1, forward strand.
GCTTGAGGGCAAGCAATCTTGGGGCGAGAGGTCTGTAATGTTCCCATTTTTGGTATCACCCGTGACAGGGCTAGGAGGGACTCCCAGAGTTAGGAGCAGACAGGTCACATGTACAGATTGGTGCTATCAGTGGGCTCAGGAGCTTTTCGGAGGAGTTTTGAGGAGTTTTCATGGTGTTCGGAGGCATTCGCTTGATATACTCCACCATCCGAGCAGTTTGGCTTTCGTTCCGATGCATTCCCATAACTTTCGGAATTTTGAGTTATTTATGGGCTTAACTCAGTTGATTATGCTCAAGGTGGCATTCCGGGAGGAATACACGATGGAACACCTTAGTGTAATAGCTCATTGGAACCGGGACGAGGAGACCTACACGATGGGACAGTTAGACACAGATTTCAGTGACCGGAGGAGGCGTGGTAGCCAATTTACCCTTTTCTGCATTAAAAATGAATATTTTAATAAAAGGAAAAGTGCTCCATGAATAAAATAATAATAAAATAATGCTCTAGAAGGGCTCCAAGGGATCTATAAAAAGGAGGAGAGCTTCTCATTTGGGCATGTTGGATTTGATATTGATATTGAGAGCTAGACTTCTGTCTGCTTCAGCACGCCGGTTGTTTAGTCGGTCTGCAGCACTGTTTAGTGCAACCGAGTGTCTCCGTTCGGAGATCTCACCCTTAGCCTCGGGGGACTTCGAGTGCCTGCCCTGGTAAGGTTATTTTCTTGGTATCACCCTTAGCCTCGGGGGACTTCGAGTGCCTGCCCTGGTAAGGTTATTTTCTGAGCATCATCCTTCAGTTTCGGTGGTAATTTAGTGTAGTTTCGATGGATGGAGATTTGGCGGAGGAGATGCCTTGCGGAAGTGGCGGATCCAGAAGATGGGAGCGCGGAATGCAGACAGGGAGGACGCGGTCCGGTGGTCAGCCTTGGAGGGACGCGGATGCGGAGAGAATGGGGGACGCGGTGCGGATAGGGGAGGACTCGAGATCCGACGGTCCGAGGGCGAGAGGGACGCGGTCTGGCGAGAGGAGACGCGGATCCGACGAGATCCGGAGTGAGGCTCGGATGCGGGACAGGGAGGACGCAGATCCAGCAGATCTAGCTCTGGAGGACGCAGATCTAGAGAGATAGGACGCAGATCTGGATAGGGAGGACGCAGATCCAGTCAGGGAGGACGCAGATCTGATGAGCAGGGTCTTTGTGTGGGGTTTTGGCAGCGTTTTTCAGTGCTTCCAGCCCTGAGGAGTGGATCATCTCATCTGGAGGAATTGTGGTTGGATTCCCCCCCTTCTTGCCAGCGTTTCATCTGTCTTCTGCGCTGTCACTAGCAGAGACAGCGTTTTCACTGGTGAGGGCTTGATTGGTGGTGGAGCATCAGTTTCACATTTTCTGGGGTTTGTCTGGAGGATTGAGATCAACCATCTTTCTAGTTTCCAGCTCATAGTTCCAGTGCATTGCAGCAGCAGTTCTTCATAGCAGTTTCTTCAGCCAGCTAGGACGCTTGCATCTATTCTTGACGATTATTTGTTCGAGAGGGTCTCACCCACAGGGCAAGGATAGGTCCTCTATTGCAGTTGCTCTTGTACTCCTATCTTCAATTCCCGAGATTAATAAAATGGCTTAGTGTTAAAACGTTCTACGTGTACTTGTTCCATTATACGGATTTCACGACATTTGTTTTATATATACGTACGGCATATTTACGTGTGTCTTACAGTTGTTCCTTTGAGATATTACAATGTTCAGTATGGGGTTATTCTGCAATGACTATAAGGATAGTATTGATAGCCAAAGTGCAATTTTCTTGGCTAAGAACCCTGCTTATCATTCAAAGACAAAGCACATTGATGTTCAATACCACTTTGTGAGATATATGGTTGAGGCTAAAAGGGTGTTACTGGTAAAGGTGGACACTTTGAAGAATGTTGCAGATGCATTGACAAAGTCTGTGAGCACTCAGAAGTTCTCTTGGCGTAGAGAAACAATGGGTGTTGCAAAGCTGGGCTAATGACTCAGCTCTCCTGTGGCCACCTGCGAAAAGAAAACAAGTGGGAGAATGTTGGGTATGTGTTATATTCTTTCCACGACTAGTCACACGCAGGGGGGTCACAGGGGGGGTGGCAGCCCCCCTTGTTTGGGGTTCGAGGTAGTGCTCCGAGAAAAAAATTTTGGTCCTTATTTTCCGGTGAGCGGACCCGCCCATTGTTTTGTGCATGGGTTTGCACATGGTTTTGGGGCATGATGGTTTTCAGTCCTTGGTATTTTGTAGATCCGGTCAAGGGAACTACGGTTATGTTCTAATCCAGGGTTAATGGATTGGGGTTTATGTATGCTTTGACATATATATATATATATATATATATATATATATATATATATATATATATATATATATATATATATATATATATATATATATATATATATATATGTGTTGTAACACTAAAATGAATATAATGAAAAATCAAGCTGGTTGTCCCGATTTGGGATCCACGGGAAAATCTCTGTGTTTATCTGTTTTATGTTTTATACTCTTTCTATTGTTTATTTTCTGTTTTTAAGATTCGTTTGCAGATAATTTCTGTACAAGGTTAAAACCTACATTCTGTCCCGATCCACGGTTCCGGATTTCCGAACCGCAGATCTCGATTTGGATGGGGGGGCGGTGTTTCATGCAACATTGGGTCAAACTAGTCATCTTCCTAAAATCTTGGTCCTAAATTTTTGGGATTGCAACAAGCTTTGAAATACATACTCTCCTATTGAAATTTCTCCACATGTGCGAGCTCTTCTTTTCCTTTTTCTTTTTCTTTTTCTCCATTAGTTAGGTGCAGAAGATATGTCTGATGATGATGATCAAGTGTCCTGCAAAGTGATCAAACTGTCCTCTATATATATCTGTCCAGGTGGTCAAATGGGTGGCTCTTGGAGGCCTAGGCCGACTTATTCCCAAGGAGGGCTATTTTGACAATTTTGGTGGACCTTGACTCAATATAAAATTCTTTTTCTTTTTTCTTTACAAAAGTCAAAATGGGACTTGACTCAAATACATTTCCTTTGACTCAAAATAATTTCTTTTTCTTTTTTTTTGACTCTATAAGCATGAAGAACATTCTTTGACCAAAATAGAATAATAATAATAATGAATATAATTAATATTTTGACGATGAAATTACATTACATTAAGCAGACTGCCACTAGTTACATTTTCAACATAAACAAGCTTTCGCAGGTGAAGTCCAAGTAGTGGACTTCATTCTTATAGCCAAAAATCCTTTGCAAGCTAGTTTTGGAGTAAAAAAAGGTTTTGTTTTACTTGATTTTAAATCATCGGGGTTCTTCTAGTAGATAAAAGACTCACTTAGTTGGTAACACAAGTAGATAAAAGACTCACTTAGTTGGTAACACAAAACCCATAGTTCCCTTAATGGGTGAGTTGAGGCCTGATAACTCAAAATCTAGCATCTTGGTGCTAGACTTTCCTAGATCCCTGACAACACTGAGATCCACCAGAACTATCACCTTAGTAGTGGATTCCCTTGCTGGTTTGTGGTAGAAGTTATCCCCACGAGGGAGGTTTCCTAAACAAGTCTCAAAGGTTAACAAAAGGATTTCCAGGCTAAATAACCTCCAAGGATCCTGCTATATAGTCATCCCAAAATAATCTTCAATAATATAGGGCTCTGGCTGAAATGAAGTAGCAAGGTCAAGGAATCTATGGCTTAAGATAGCCCTTGGAGATGCTCAAATAGATTCCAAACACCAACTATTTTGAATTTGATGATTTACAAAAAGTATGAAGTGATGGACAATGAAGGATCAATGCCTCGTCTTATCAATGAATTTGTGGGCATATGGAGTAAGACAAGGAGTGAGTCAATGGCTGAAGACCTTGGATGGAGAGGGAAAGAAAGAAGGGTAACCTTTCAATCTAACCCTAGCGACTTTCCAAACTAGGAAAAGGTCAAGGAATGATGAAGATAGTTTGCTTGATGGATACTTGAAGACAAATTTTGCGTAGGAGGAAATTAGAGTGCATAAAAGATATATCATTTATTAAGAAGGCTCATTAAAACCCTAATTCAACAATTATAGCAGAATGGAAGATAATACTCACAATAAAATAATACTATTCATTCAATCATCACTTTGTCAATCCAAAGAAAGTTCATCCATTCAAAATATATCTTTCCCAAGAAAATTTGCTCAACTTGAAATATCCAAAGCCAAATTTTTACAATGGAAATTTGCAGAAATTTCAGATTGCTATGTGATTTACCCCCAAAACTCCATGAGGAAATTAGATTAAGTGCACCTCTATTTATAGAGGAGGTGCTGAACTTCTCTCATAATAATTTTCTAAGCTAAAATCCTCTGAAGCAGCCTAAGGAGAGGCCATAGACACTCTCTACAAATTAATTGATCTAAATTAATGCAAAAAAGGGGCTTCTAATGCTACATGTATAAAATCTATGTGCACAAGTATACAAAGATGACCATTCTCCATGAATCACGGGAAACAAAGGGGTGCTGCTGTAGTGTTCAGCTTTCAAAGGTCCTTCAATTACGTAATTTGTTCCATAGGCCTTCAAATCTGCTAAAAGAAATCCTCTAAAGCTTCCTCCTATGTGGGCACACAAATCCCCATTGACCTCCAATGTGGGTATACAAGATTTTATGTCATCTCTAAGGGTGCCCTGCAAGCCCACTTAAAGGTGCAACACCGGCATTTAATTTGGACAATTTCATCCTCCATTAGCCCCTAAACTCCTTTAGCTTCCCAAACTCAGCAAGTGTTTTCTTCACCTTACATCAAAAGGGCGAGCTTTCCAAAGAAAATATCCGCATCTTCATAACAGTTTTTAAGATAGAGGTCGGCTGCTAAATTGAATATCAACTTTAATCCTTATGGACAGGTTGGCCCTAGCATGTATACTCCAGTGCACACCTATGTTATATATATATATATATATATATATGCCCTACTTCCTTATTCACATTCTTTGATTCACTAGAGAGGCTCAGAAATTCGGATGACAATAGAAAGTCAACATTTCAGCACCTCATTTTGAATTTTTAAGCCTCATAACATGCCTGAAATCACTCTCATCATCATACTATATCTTCAGTTCGGTTTTATCTTCTATAGCAGCAAATCTTGGGATGCTTCTGCAACAGAATCCTGAGTCACTTTGGTACTCTTCTTCTGCACTTGACACAGTTCGCAGATATGTCCCTTCGCCGCCATTAATACAGATTTACAGAGGGCTGTTTCTCCTATAAGGCAACCATTGCATAAACCTTTTGTTATGTTGCGGCTTGTTAGAATAAGTGTTACAACAGGCTGCAAATGGTTCTCTCTGAGTATAAATAGTCTTAATGATAGGAAAAATCACTTGGTACAGTGCACCCCCTTTGCCAAAGCCATCACTGGTTATATCTACTACAGTTTCGTCAGCAAACTCTTATGCACAGTTACTCTAGTTATTTCATTTTCTGTCCGAAACTAGACTTTCCCCTGCTGATCTGTATCTGAAATTATGTACAGGTCTGCACTTCTGAACACACCTTTTCACTGCCATTTTGATACACCTTCAAGGGCTAGTAACTGTAGATTTGCACCACTAGAGTTTGATTACAAATATTTTGCCACACTCATCAGCAAGTGACAGGAATACTACATGGTTAAGACTGGAATGTGGAGTCCATGTGTTTCTAATAAATCTGGGACTGTCACTGTTGAATCAAGTCTGAATTTATACCTTCCACTGCTATAATCATCCCCTAGAAGCACCCAACCATTTTGTGGGTAACATGTAGCTCCAACTTGAGGACGGGTGCTCTTCTTGAGAGCGCCTGAGAATCCCAGGATCTTGCCAAAACCAGTACCAAGTAAAATCATTAAGCCAATGCAAGCATCTGATCATCTCAACTGTGCAGTGTCCTCTTCCTCTGTGTTTGACCGGCATCCAGAAGAGTGCCACATCTAATTTTGACCACTCATATGGGAACATTGGGAAAGGTATATTGAAATTTGAACCATGTATTTCCAGTAACTTTTCCTTTTACCGAGACAACCTTGAGGCAAAATTTTGATGGACCCTTGCTTCTTTGGGTGGTTTTTTCATAGGTAGCAAAAACAGGCCTGTTCCCTTTATTTTTCCACCAGTCTTCTAGCTCACCTATATGCCTGGAATCCAACTTCTTGTCCTCAAGATTTTTTACATTTGCAAGTTTCTCTTCATTCGCATTTGGGGTACAAAGGAGCTGGCTTTCTGGGTTAGCAACACTGCCTGCGAAGATTGAATGCTTGAAGCATTCTTGCTTATTTTCACTAGCATTAAAATCTGTATCTTGAACCAGGCCAGTATCATGATCAGCCTCTGTTAAGGAAATATTTTCACGTGAATTTGCTAACTGATTTCCATAGACAGCTATTAGGTCATCGTCACAAAGTTTCAAATCAACATTATGCCCAGCTTTATCACCAGCATACTCCTCTATGGATAGGGAACTGGAAATATTGAAGAACTCTCCATATTATTCCCTGTTTGTGCAAGTGAAATGAATTATTGCCTGAAAATTTTCTCCCTTTAGATCTGGGCCATTTTATCATGCCAACACCTTGCCCTTTTATCCTCATCTCCCAAAGGACCAACAATGGAATCTATCACATGAGGTCCATCGAGAAATACCTCATCATCAAAAACTGGTGGCCCG